>JAHZMY010001066.1:0-12586 GCA_027743915.1 Seira sanloemensis
ATGAAAAAGTGAGACTACACACAAACGGAACTAGGTTACTATAACTTATACAGTTGCCTGTTTCTGGATTAAGGTTAGTCCTTTTGTACAAAGTTTATTAACATTGCCTTGCAGCCCGGACCCTTTTCATTTTTATGAGCTCTTTTGTATCTGTTCCCTTGCAAGTAGATACATGGAGTTTTGTGTGCTGTACAGTTATGTATGCGTAGCCCTGGGATGAACTTAAATACATTTTTTATGTTTGCATTATTATCTAAGCTAGACGGCTTTTCACACACAATAGAAATTCGGATTCAAGGATATATGTATACATATTATCCTTTTTTATCATGTTCATATTAACTCCACTTTGATCTGAAACCATGATTTAGTTTTGTGTGATGTGTGAACATCTCCGTTATGCGAAAAAGAGGAACGCAGCGAATCGAATCTGTGATCTAGTGGCCTGTGTAATTGAAGATTCCACCTTCTTTCCGCTTACTCAAGACGAAAATTGCCTTTAAACAGTATAATTTTTGTCAATTTTAAGTAAAGCATGTTCAATTACGGCAACAATTTAATCTGAACGCTTTGATAAGCATGAGTATACAAAACACATGCAGTTGGAGAAGAAATGTGAAATTATCTATATTAGATACGCGCTTCAGTCGGCAAATTTGATTGAAAGCTTGAAAACATCCGTACCGCACAAGCTGCAGCCCATTACAAATTCTTTTTTATAAAGTCAAAATTGAGATCATTACTGAAAAATTCCATATCAATTTATTACATTCTCGCCGAATGATATAATCAAAAATCTTATATAAGCAATGATTGTCTTGTGATTTCTGGGGCGTCAAATCCAACGATGATAACGTGGCATTTTTATTACGAAGGAAAAATTTACACGCGGCAAAAGTTTTCCATCTCTCCCAGAATATGTGAAGGTGTGTTAAAGGCAATAAAATGCTAATTGTTTTATAACCGTAAGAAGGTAAATGAATGAGTGACGTGTTTTGGGGCAAGAGAGCCACGAAAAAAAAACGTTTAAAGGGCCACTTCACCATGTTATCCCATCCATGCCTGCATAATAGCCCATTTCATAGCGTCTTTGGGGTCCTATCCTCGCAAAAAGGAAGTGGATTTTTGTTTGAACTATATATAATGAAACGCTTTCTGATTCCCCTTAATTCTTTATATTGCGCTTAAGAATTTATTCAGGAATAGAATGAGTATTTTTAAGGAGGTTATAGGTGTAGCATAAATGTACATTCATAAACTGCATTGTGTATGCATTATGTAATGCCTACGGCATATATTTAAAATCGAAATACTCCTGTTACTTTGTTTTGAGATTAAAGAGACCGGAAAGATCATACTTCCCAAATTTGTGAACTGGCTGTAACTGCATGAGCATGAGCTATGGTTCCTTCTATTATCTTGTGACAAGCAAAGAGGACCCACAAATCAGAAGGATACACACCTTCCTCCTTTTTATATATGCTCCTTGACTATACCTAAATAACCTAATATACCTTAACATGAGGTAGGCGTCTGCATGGTGTCTTTAACGTATCCATTTCCGATTTTATGAGCATGTAATTGTACCTATTTTTAAGTGGTTAGTGTGAGGCACCACAGCACCACACGTATATTGCCTGTTATGCGCTGCTTCCTAAAAGTAGAGAGAAAAAATATGATGTCATACAAAAATATCCTGTTTACTTTATTTAGGCCAAATAAGACCTGTTCGCTCATCGAAAGTGACAAGTAAGACTGGTGCCCATAGGGTCAAACTCTAATATGGCACATGCTTCAACTTCTTTTCAGGCTGCACGTAAGATTACACATGAGACAATGTCTCTTGTTCCTTTCATAAATCACGTTCATTTACCTGTTGTATATGCAGAAGCATTTGTAAGATGAAATATAATTTGATATGAGTTGTTTTTGGTGTTTTGAATATTTTGGTAGTGGATGCATCTTTTCTTGTTTGAAGTATGGTACGTGCCTTGAGGCTAATAAATGAATGCTCTGCTGAATGAGTGCATCACGTTGCAGTGGTACGGTTGCACTAAAGCTTTTTAAATAGCTCATTATCGTTCATTGGCAGGTCTTGTTGATTTTATGGGGGAGATAAAATGTTTAAAAAATATTGTTGATGAGAAAATAACTCAACTTAAAGAGAACAATTCATTCTCCGACTGATAAAGCTGTGGCTGGCAAGATATCATTCGCTTCATTAACTTTTGAAAAAAAAACTACCATTTTTATAAAGAAGTTTGAGCAATTTGTCTCGTCACGATATTATTGTATGATCCGAATAAAAAATATTTGCTTTTACAATTGGTGCATGTGCCAAAGCCACAAACATCTTGTGCATGAATTCAATTTTCTCCCGAATTACAAATAAACGCGTGCTTACTTAAAGCTTTGATCGACGTAACTACGTGAAATATTTAATTTATGCAATGCTGTCAAATCAAACACGAAAATAGGAATGTGACGCAATGACGAAAAGTTTTACAGAACCCATGCTACAATAATATCAATTTAAATTGTTGAAGTTTTGTGAAAGCACATGCATTCGAGTTCTCATATCCGCTGACGACAGGTGGATAATTATGTCGGATTCTTGCATGTCTCGGTGATGAATCGGCCACATTTTAATGATATATTGGAATATTTTTAGCCGTCGGAGAATATGACATCTCCAACATTTATAACATAAACTCTAAAAAATCTACTTACACACTGTAGGTTCATGTTATAAAACTGAATTAAATAACCACTAACATACTATAATTTTATTTGTCATAATGGTTTATCTAACATAATTAAAATGTATGCAAAAAATGCACTTGTATAGGAAGTTTGTACAGACAGGTCTTCAAAGTTCATTGTGTGAACTAACGGCTCAAGAGCAATTTTCCTGTATGATTTTCTCACAATGGATATGATCATCCGCGTTGATCATGACATTCGCGATTGGACTAACTTTTTGTGACTTTTTAAACCTCCCTTCTTCACACTACGCTAGTGAACCAAGTTACCATATTTCTGAAAATAATATAGAGGCTGTGCAAAAAAAAACTCGTAAAATCACGCTATACAATGCCCAGAATGATACAGCATGTGAAGAGTTTGAGTTATGCTCTTTTAAAAATGACATGACTTCATCAAAACGAAGAACATAATTGGTTTTCTTCCTCCTTCAAAAGAACTTGGTAACCGAGTAGCATTGAGTACGGACCTCATCAATGAAGTGTATTGTTCGGGAAGCAAACAAACTTTTTTCTCAGGATTAGTGCAAAGCCAGAAATTTTGAATTAATGTTTTAGCAACTTTAAATACACCCCTTTCCTAGCAAAAGCTTTAGGGAATACTACATCTGCTGAGCCTACACAACCCTTTTGCAAATAAAGTGCAAGGTCACAGACATTACATGTATCTCTTTCATCAGAAAAATATTCTTTTATCACAGGTTCAACTACAGCTGCACACATATCTTATGTTTTTATAAAACTTTTGGGAAAAAGTCTCAAATACGTATGTATATACCTACATTATTATTTTATTAAACACTCATCGTAATTAAATGGTATACATAAAAATTACATGTAAATGTTTCTACAAGTACAAGCTCAAGGAGATGGCAAATGTGTACCCAGAATACAGATAAAAATATTTCAAGTTTCCTATATGCTAATTATAAAGATTGTTTCCCTATGTAAACTGAAGTTAGTTTGCTTGTTTTAAAAAAAGCTCTTTTGTCCGTGTCCATATGTTAGTACATGGAACCTACACGAGCGTGTTATGATTTCATGATTATGCCCTGAATTACTCATGCTATTTGTTTGAGATTGATGAGAATGTGGAGTGTAGGTGGATAATGCGATTAAAATTAAATTCTCATCACGGAAATGTAAGTTCAAGCCAGAGAGTCTCACTGGAGAATGGAACAACACTTTGGATTTTACACCATTTGCCACTCATTTCCAGCAGTATCAAAAAGCCTTACTGGTTCCAACATGAAACCACGTATTGTTTCACTTTCGCAAAACGCGGAACAAATCAAATGATGATGCAGTGAATGCAGTGTATCTACACTGCTCAAGCTAACAAATTCTGGAAATGCTTACTTGTTAAAAATGACAAGGTGACCTGTCTCGGTGACAATTAGGAGGTTATCTAATGTTCCTTTGTGGCATGTTCATTAAATTTTATTATGTTTATAGACAATTACCAAGATCATTCATGACAAAGATTCAGCTAATTAAATTAAAACATATTAATTAACATGCAGCGCCTAATTGCTTGCGTAATGATTTCTATATTTAGATTAACATAATGAGTTTGAGGCTGGACAAGGGGTAAAAAGAGTGCACATTCGGATAATTAGCTAAGTTACTTCTAGAAATCCTGTTTAGTTGTTAGACAAGATTCAAATCTTGTAAATTGGACAAAGAGAGATTTTTGTGGTATGCCAAAATGTGTAAAATATCTATTAAGTATCCCATTCTGACTTTATATGACAATAACGTAAAGATGTCAAAGCAGTACTTGAAAATGGTGACGGAATCTCGTAATGTCCTCGCAGTTACAATAAATTGCCACAATATTTTAGTGGTAATTGTCTTTGCATGCAAATACGCAATCCTGATGAGCCTTTACAACATTACATTGAAAATTTTGACGCAGTTCGACCAATCTTTAAAACTCACTATGCGTATATATCTTTGATCGTAGATCGCAAGTGTGACACAAATTTTGTACAATTTGGGAAAATTTTAAAATAGACGTGATTTCAACTTGTGACTAGCGTAAAACACTCAACACTCAAGCAAATTTCCTCACTCGACATCATTCATCCGTAAATTTGCTTTCAATTTTACCTTTTCTACAAAATACATAGTGTCCTTTGTTGCTAATTTTTGGTAAAATAATGAATAGCGAGGATTCTTGTTGAGAAGAGAGAATACATCGGAATTCATATTGTAAGGGATGACAATACCATTCTTCATTTCATTCCAAAAGAGCATCTTTAGAGAATTGTAAGTCTCAACTCTCGTTTTTTGGTCGATTCGTCGGCTCCCTAAAGTCTGCAAATGCTTTACCTCTTCTGTAAATCCACAGCATTTGGATAGCGTTTGAAGATAAAAGTTACGTTGGATTAATAACACAATTCAATTTTGACAGGCCTAAGAATCCACAAGATGTGACAAAAAGCTAAATCATGTGTTACCTAAATAACCGCTTTGAAACTCATTTGAAGCCTGAAAGTAAAAAAGGAGCTATTGAATGCATTTTTACCGAATAAAGGACTTTCTCCAAAACGTAATGCTTTAGATTTGAATCAAAATGAAATAATGATAGATAATAGCGCATCACACACTCACACAGCAGGTTGAATGAAAGCTTCACATTTTACAGCCTCCATTTAATCCGCATACATTCTCTTTCCGTCTCTGTTGACTTTTGCGTTTAGTGCAAAACTTAACGGTCCAACCTGTGCGAATTGTGTTTTGAATATGTAATTTTGGCATTTTCATAGCATTGTCAACAACCGCCAAGGCCCTACTGCGTAGTAAATACATACGCCTAAACGGTATACCTGCAGTTGCAATTCTTGTGATGTTCCACCTATAAAATTATGCAATAAAAATACTTTAAGCCAGCTCTGGGCTATTGAACTCGATTCATACAATTCGTGAATAATTGATATGCATGAGCTCAAACCTCAAACAAAAAGCCAGTGAAGTACAAAGAGCTCATTTGGCTATAGGTACTTTAATTACAATACTCTGACAAGTGTCCCCGACCGGCGGGTGATGTCTGATTTAGAGATTTTAATGAGTTATTCATTTTTCATCATCTCTACTAAAGAACGATCCAATGATCAATAAAGATTGTGATGACACGACACGAATGAGAGTCCTTTGAGAATTAAAAGTGAAACTAAAATAATAATAACGTGGAGGGAGTCATGTGGGTACATGTGGTCAATTTCTTTGAAGAGGTAAGGACGCACTCTCACACCATTTCTAATTCTACATGTCAATGAATGGGAGACCGGATCCTTCGATTCTTTATTCACAGCTCCTTTTTTGTTAAGTCTAGCTTTGTTCACCAAGATATTGATGAGTGTAAGTTGCAATATTCATTCTGAGAATACAAACTCTCCTTGGCACAGGCAAAAGTCTACTCAATCTTGACTCACAGCAGAACAAAAATATATGCAAATACGTATACATTTAGCTATGGTGAAAGAAGTGGTCAGTTCGTTTGTAGGAATAAACAAAGATAATTTGAGACTCTCTCAAAACTCATTATTTCTCTGGTCAAAAGAATGACATCAGCTTCAAAGCCAAAAGGTAAATAGTGATTTTATGATAATAGCATAGCTGCCCTCAAATAGCACCAACACACTCAATGAAAGCCGAATCTACAGTCTGCAGATCACTAATTGCATATTTTAATAATAAGAAAATAAAACAGGAAATATATTGAAATGCAATTGTCTTACCTGATTTCTGGTCCCAGTCTACTAGCCAATGTGACTTGGCTATCCGCCTTCCCTCCGGAGTTGACGGTATCCACCACCATTTTTGATCACAGACTCTACGCTTTACCCGCAGAAAGTAATCTATCTGTAATTGATTTAGAGCTTATTAGGCATGTAAGTAATAAAAAAGGTCAACCCAGAAGGGCCAAATCTGATTGAAGTCCAATGACGTAGAGATTACATGGTCAAGTAAAGTGAATCATTATATAAAGTGTCCTTTCAGGTATTGCTGGGAAACCCAATTCGAGGTGCATAGTTTGGTGCGCTTCCTACCGCTCTTAGGTAAATTGATACTTGCATGGCTAAACGTGTAATTAGGTAGTTTGACTAAATTTGCACTTTGCCCCGATTTATTTGAGCCCCATGCACTTTTCAAAATGATGTGACTTGCAGCGTACTCCATGCAACATTATACTTCCATATATTTTATAGAGGAAATAAAATTTCATGTCTACAGAAGCTAATTGATCTTTACAATCACGTAAACAATTTAATATCCGTTCATTAAGAAGCATAAAATTATCAAACAGTCTTGATTTAGCCTCCGACACAATAATGTAAAAGTTGTATCTAAGATTTTACTGTGATTCACCTTGACCTAAAACTTATCTTCCATCTTGATCATAGACTGAAACCGGAATTCCCGAAAGAGCGTTTCTACCTTCACGCAAAAGAAAAGTAAGACCCGTGACGATCTCAAATTTTCATGGCCCAACAGAAAATTTTTAATTACGAATTGTTCATCCTCTTTCGTGAGGTTTTATGATTCACATAATCGGAGGCAGGAAAAGATGCTCTTAAACAGATAGTATTCCTCCACGCCAAATATTTTCATCATACGAAACTTACTGGGGCAATGAATGCTTCAGTAAACAACTTTACAACGTTTGCATGATCTTCTCTCTACCTCCGTTGACACTTGCTTCAAACATGCAGCTATATTTTATTGCATGCTTCATGCTTACCTTAAAACATGCACGCCTTGGATAAACAGGATATCTGGGATAATATTTGCTGGAAATATGTAAAGTCTCGTAATGTCAACTTTATTTGATTTCCGCTGACCTAATCGTCCATTTTAATCGACACAATTGGGACTGAGTCAGCAAGACAAAAACCGGACTTTATCACACTACACAAGGTTTTAACTCGGAAGTACGATTGCGTAACAGTTTTGGTAAAGCACAAAAAAAACTTGTTTGTCTATCTACCTGATCTCAAGTCACTCCACTTAGCCTAGACTGCCCTTTCCTTAATAAGTAAAGACACGAGTCTTGTTGCTCGTGCAAAATGGCTTAATTCAAACTTTGTAATTACCAAGCTGTCATAAAAAAGCGAAAGGGCTTACACCATTTTTGTGTTGCTGTTGTCTGCAGCACCCACAAAAATCTACTGCTACCTTTGAAGTAACTGAGCAGTCACTATACGAAGGTGGTTCAGTGGTTATAGCACACTGCTTAATATGTAATTTCCGAACTGAGCATATCCCACAACTGACGAGCTCGCCGCCGCCACAGAGCCATTGCATTTACGTACTTATCTAATAGTGAGTAAAAGATTTTTATACATGTTTCTTGGTATACCGACGGTGTGATGCAGAGAGATGTTAATATGAAATACAGATATACATTTCAAACAATTTATTGTGTGCACAACCTGTGGACGCCACAAAGTGTATGGGATAAAAACGTATGAAACAAAATGGCATTTTATTTAAATACCCACAAACACTCGGTTTAACCAAAAAGTGAATACATTTCATAAATCAGAGAATTTTTATTGGTGGGTTAGAGGAACTGAAAAATGAGCAAAGAGCATGGAAGAAAAAAGTTGTGTTTTATTATTATCCATACCTTGCCACTAACCGTGCTACCGGCCAAAATATCTTTTACCTCAGATTCGCTCCCAAACTCTTTGAGTTGTGTCTGCTTCAAACTTCTTCATCTTCATCCATATGCATGCAGGCATTTCTCATAAACAAATAAAAAGTAATATGACGGATGGATGTGTTGAAGGTGGAAATGCTTCAATCTCCTTTTTGCAAAAGCCTTATTTCATTATTCGCAAACTTTTATTTGGATCTCCTGGTTTTATGAACTGCATGCCACCATTTTATACACAAAGTGTTCTCTGAGGGAAATGAGGAAAGTGAATGTTTGAAGGTTTTTTTCGAAACCATATGAAAGACAAACTTGAACAAACTCCGTCTTTTAAAGTACGAGTGTTTTTGTGCTACAATGATACGCTGCTGACATAATTTGATACAAATATTATGCATGAATAGCTTCAAAGTTGGGCCTTCTCAAATAATATATAGATTCCGATGAAAAGTGGAAGTTTA
This sequence comes from Seira sanloemensis, assembly GCA_027743915.1. Classification (NCBI taxonomy): domain Eukaryota; kingdom Metazoa; phylum Arthropoda; class Collembola; order Entomobryomorpha; family Entomobryidae; genus Seira; species Seira sanloemensis. Next base: position 8,886 of record JAHZMY010001066.1, read on the forward strand.
GCTAGTAAAACAAAAAGTGTGGCACGTAAAGTTCTTCCTAAAATCTGTTCATTTAGAATTGACTGCGTACACAGTGGATGCATATGCTTCCTCTTTCCTTGATTACAAATGTGCTAACCAAAACTTTACCAACTCAATCAATACAAAACCAGAATGGAAATGATGCCGCATACTTTAGCCTTCTCGAAATAATGAACTTGGTGAAGTGAAGCTTTGAAATGTAATCTTTCTCCTTGTAATGTGGAATTCAGTTGTGTGACCACCAATTTCTAGGGAAAATTTTGAGTTACTTACAAACTTTACAGCTCGGAATTGTGTTGCTCACTCCAGTGACTCATATTGTGTTCTCTCTGATTTTAAGGAAAACTTTTCCAGTAGGCTCTTGGTTTATGAGACAGAGAATGAGAAAGTTGGGGCATTTCAAGTACTTGAATTCCGTTTAGGGTAGCAATAACAGGTCCTTGTGCCGTTTGAGGAATTGTCTAAAAGACGCAAAGTTACATATGTAAGTGCAATATTTGCAGATTGCATGCATAATTTTTCATGTCCGTTTCCAGTCATTGTGCATTTCAACATTAACGTTTGTCATCTGAGTAGGAAATTTCACTTACAATTTATAAGTTGTAGTATGCGCCGTTTTCCAAAAAGTCCTTGCGTAAATACTTATATAAAGGAAATGCTTACCTATGTAAAATATTCAACTTGGTATTCAAAATTTGGCAAAATTTATTTAACGAAAGATGCAAGGGAAAAATACGGCAAATGAATGGTGAACAATACTTTCTCGTTTTCCTTACGACGGATTTGCTTTTAGGCTTGTATGAATTACGCTTGTGACAAGACGACGAAGAATCTTTAACCTTAGTTACTTGCGTCATATTGACTCACATTTTTAAAGAATTTGGTAGACAGACTATGTGTACTGGTGTAGCTTTTACGCAAGCCAAGTGAAACTGATGCGAAACCGAGAGATTTCTTGGATTAAACTTACGCTTTACGCATTAGTACTTTTAGAGCCACGTATTCAAAAAAATGAAGATGGTAATAAAACTTCAATATTACATAGAATTTCGTATTTGACCACATTAGATACCTAACTAAATTATGCATGTAGTTTTCGGAGATACATATGTCATGTAGTTAGGCTGATTACGATAAGATTTCTTCCCATGCTGTTTAAATGACAATAAATTGGAATCAATTTCCCATTGGTTTGTAACTGAATGGTCTTTACCTATAGTTGCTATAAACCGTAAAAAATCCTCAGACACACGTGTGCACTAAAGGTAAATATTTGTATGCTTTAAATGCTATACTCGATCACTTCAAATCATTTACCGGTTTTGCTGTTTAAAATTCATAGTTAATAGATCACATGTTAAATAGTTAAATATATTCTCTTTGTACCAACCGTTGTGCTGAAATTATACATATTATTCAGTTATTTCGAGTTTGACCGAATGAAACGAAACTTTGTCTGGTTTGACCATTCTAGTATTCTAGTTCTTGCTAAGGTATACTGTGTGTACCTTTGTAGACACTTTTATTTTCAAAGATCAAATGCATTTTCGACTTTTCGAGGTAATAAAACCAGGTTACTGTACATTAGGACTAGGAATAGCAATGAAAGTGACAAGTTCAAGAAGGTACAATCGACGTGATAACCATTTTTTCATAATATTGGTTGTTTTGTTTTAGATACTTTTAGTACATTATCATCACAAAGTTTAAAACTAATGTCATACAATGTCAATAAAACTGGTTTGGCTAATAGACAATGGAAGATTTTAAGAAACTAAAACGAATCTTAAAAGGTGAAATGCTTGATGGGTTATTGCATTAAAAAGTGATTGATTTATGAAAATTCAATTACAGAATAAGGAAAAAATTATCAGTAGTCTAAATTAGATACGACATTCGATTTTCCAGATGTGCGACAGCGACAGTATCACTGGAACCCGTAACCTCAAATTTACTGGTATGACATATGAATTTAAAATATATACGGCAAAACGACTTTACAGTAATACTGATTGCTGCGCAGATATGAAATTTTAACAATTTAGGTACAACGAAACATTAAAATTCTACAAATAATTGGCGGTCTTGCTAACTTCAACATAATACGTTAAAGCTGATACGTACGTTATCGAAGATTCTAGTCAAGTTTGAAAGAAAACATACGTACTTGACGTAATGCACTTCTTACTCCAGGCTTAGTTTTGACCCACGAATCACGAAATCAAGTCGCATTTAATTTATGTACACATTTGTAAGATCAAGGACAATTTGTATTCCTAACAATGCAATCAAACAAAGAAAGTAGTTAAAGCATCAGTCTCGTGTTTGCGAATGAGTTACGTATGATTGCCTAAATGACCTATAACCTTTGGAAAGCGCATTGCTTATGATCTTTTGAATGACAGATGAACCGCATTACACAGATGAAAATGGATTTGATAGAAAGATTAAGTAAGCTGTTGAGCTTTATATAGACATGATCTTATCATAGGCATGACTCAACTGAAAACTCCTTACATTCATAAAGTTATTTTCCTTGTTCTTTCCACCCCAGACATTGAAGACATATTTAGAAATGAAGTGATTCGGATGTTGTAACATTATAGAAATGATAATTAAATGGCCGTTGTCAGTATTCAAACTAAAAGCCATCCTAAATATTAAAACAAATTCAAGGAACAATGCATTAAAAGTTGAAAGACCTGCAGTAAACAATATTGTACTAGTATTTGTGCCACCCACAATTGCTTCCTTGTTTATTATCGCTTTCCATCACAATACCACCTCACCAAATCTTTAATCGACGACAATAACATGACCATAAATGGTCCATGTTTTTTAGAGAGGCTGATGAAAAACAAACGATGTCAAGAAACTTAACGTATACACATCCAGTAAAAAATCGTCAATGAATCGAGCACCTTTCTTGTAATAATGGGATGGTTTGGATGTGCACATTGTTTATGACAAGATAATATGCAGATATTTAAATACCTATACAATAAACGACTACAAAAGACAACACAGTTTTTTTGATGTCTCAAAAAATTCAAGTGAATCTTTGTTGGGTGCTTTGCATAACAAAACAAATCTTAATTGTCTCTGAAGAGGGTCCAACGGTTTTAAATAGCAATTCATAACCTAGGATAAGTTAATATTATGCGTCGTCTGAATCCTGACTTGTTCAATGATCATGAATCATGAAATAAAACCACAGGGGACTTTTATTTGAATGTGAAAGAAAGTCAGAAAATAATTATTAGAGAATAAAAGTCAAATTTTCAATGTGATTTCATTGTTATTCGTTATTACCAAAAACAAGTTTTACTAGTTCATTTGACACTATTCGGTTTAATATTTTGCCCTGTGCGGTGGAGCACCGTCAATTGTGCCCTTACAAAAATTACTACGTGTTTCACCTAAAATAAATAATCATTGTCAAATAAACTCGTGGTACGAGCATTTAAATTTTAAATGAAGAAAAGTATTCTTGATTTACTAGATAAACAAGAATCTTCCTAGTTTTCCTATTTCACTCACAGTGAACACTTTGTTTACTGCAAAAGAGACATCTTGCACATGAAAGTGGCACCCACACACTTGAGAAATTTCGCTGATTTCAACTGGATGCTGGCGCGACGCAATTTCTACAAAAAAATTGCAGAAATAGCAATCACTTT
>JAHZMY010001067.1:0-12281 GCA_027743915.1 Seira sanloemensis
AAGGGCGAGACGACCACGTCGTATCTCCTTATCCAGCAAGCGAAACCAAGTGACTCAGGGCGTTACAGGTAAATACAAATCTGGATTGATTAAAATTATTATAGTAATACTTGCTCCGAGAAATATATTTGTAACTTTGCTTTTCTCATTCTCCACAGTTGTAATCCTTCCAATGCTGTACCTCACAGTATACTCGTCCACGTCCTCAATGGTAAGCCCTGCAGAAAAATCTCAAACTTCACACAAATTTTGTATAAGCCTTTTGAAAAATGTTAGACACATGACCGTCATATCATAAAAAGCCATTTTAATTTCGATAAAATAACCTTCCCCGTGAAATCTTTCGTTCGTGAGTTGCCTACGAATGGGAGCGTATGAATTTGTATGAAATGCTCAATCATAATTGAATTCCACTTGAATACGGTACTTTTTAGCTGGAGCAACACACTGGAAGGAAAAATAAGGTCAAAGTTGTTTAGCAAATAATTTTATGCTCATTGAGCTGTTACATTTCGGGCCGGTTCCCACTTAAACTGTTATTGTCCATTTTTCCCCATTACGATCATCATCGACGACTGACATCGTTATCATGATCATTGAACAGGGCCTCTGCCTTTGAAGCAGGCATTTCTTATTTGTGTCCCTCGATTTTTTCCTTGAGATGATGATGATACGAGGTGAAAAAGGAAGCTTTTTGATAATTCTTTTCAAGTAGCTGGAAAATGCCTTCTTTCACTTGAATTTTTAATGTTGAGTTGAGGAAGAAAAGAAGGAAGGTGAAAGCTTAGGACAAATACGAATATTTTTCAGGCACTACACTTTTTTTGGTTGAGTGGCACGTACAAAGCATAAAAATGAATATTTTCCTCTCACCTTTTTCCCTTCTGAATGTATTTTTTGAAGAGAGAAACGCGTTGAAGAATGCATCATAATCATCATCACGAGGCAAACATGTCCTATTTTTCTCACCAAACATTCTTAAGAGAAAAACTAGGGTAAAGTGGAAACTCGTGGTTTATTTTTCCCGTCGCATGCGATTATGACTTCTTATAGGTGTATACATATGTGTACGCTTACCTTACTAATAATTTCTTTCTTGAAGGCACATGCACAGGATATATTTGAGTTTGAAAGTTTTCGAGCAAATTATGAGTAGACGTTTTTCTGATGTGGTGAAAATAGAAAGTAAAGAAGGGCAAAGTAAAAAAATATGTGGAATGGGTGGTGCTGTTGGTGGTGGTTTTAGCGTCGGCTTTTCACCACATAAGACCAACATAACATGATAATAAATGAATAATTTATTGGAATATTTACTCCGCGGAATTATGCATCGTCACGCACACACACGTTTCTGAACCTTGTTATTTCCCCAAAAGAACTTATGCGCTATTTTTTAATGCCTGCTTTGGCTTTGATACTTGAAAAAAATATAAAAAGACATACATGTAAAAACAGCTAGAATAGTGGCTATAATGTACTCAGTCAGCTATACACAAAGACGTCACATTCTCCTCATTTCTTTCGAAAAATTACTTTATGATGAGCCATAGGTTGAAAAGTCATTTATCAATGCAAGCCGTTGCTCGCATACAGATTGTGCGCTTGGTAAAAGTTGGCAAATTAGATGTTTTTTTGGCTCTAATGAGACATGGCTGACCAGAAAGAAGGCACATGTACGCGTTTATATGAAATGTCATCGCATGACGATTTCCCCCAACTAATTGGAACTTTTTTTTACTGCTGCTGACTCATTACTTTTCAACATTTTCTCAAAATTACTTTTTAGGTCAAATGGGAAAAAAGATGCTTGGGACAAGGCTCATACTTCCGGAGAGGTTTTCCTAAGGCTTCTACACGACATTGTTCGTCACACTAATCGCATACGTTTAATGTTAACTGCACTACGGAATTTTGTGATTTCTTGTTCGCATTTCCCGACTAAAACTCCCAAACAAATTCATTTTCTCTCTATTACACAACTTTAACAAATCGTTTTCGCTCAAGTAACAATCAAATCGGAGCAAGTCAGCTCAAACTCACTTGCTCCCAAAAACAATGAGAAAACGTTAAAAGGATCTTATCGGCAAATGTACTACATTCGTACAAAAAGGGGAAAATAAGAGAGCAAACGGAACACAAAAGGCGGAATTGAAGGATAAAAACAAGCTTTAGAAATTCAAGAAGTACATTTCCAGAAACTAACAAGCACGAATAAAATGACATTTTGTTGGTAGATAAGTCCTTTCGTACAAACTATAAATTAGCAGGGAAAGCAACAAAAGAGCAAGACTGTATTTTGGCATGCTTGCATTCTGCCTCGAAATGAAATCTTAATAAAGTTTGAGCCTAGTGCTTGGAGAAGTGGAGAGATGTTTTGTTCTTGGCTTATGTATGGCTCTTGGTTATAGTCCCACGCAGTTTTAGCGTTTCAAGGCTGCGAGCTCAATGTTATCTGGATGAACAATGAAAATTTATCCGTGATCCAAAGAAATCTCTTAGGGAATTGTAAGGCCTCTGATGAGATAATTGGAGAGACGTTCCACAGATTTTTATGTAGAGTTACTTAAATAGCAAAATATAAGAAATACTTCCAAAGGCAGAAGCCCCAAATGGGTCTACAATATTTGCATCAAATTATCCCCACACAAAAATGACAATGCTACTTTTTAAAAGCAGATAAATACCATTGTAAAATACAGAATAAATAATATTTTATCAAACGGCTTCGCTAGATTTGCGCCTAATTAGAAAATAAGTTTTGTGGGTGTAATTTTTAGGGCTGGAAATCGCTGGACAGAAATTTCATGGGAATATTTTCGTTGGACAACTGTAGTATGGAAATATTCGTGGGAATATCTCTAAAAGCTGCTTTGCCACAATTAACACTGGTGTATACCCACCACAGAAACAAATGTAAATGTTTCCTCCGCAGACGGAAGCATTACTCGCCCATACATTTGACTCGTATCTGCCCACACATAGCTACAATTTCATGTAAAAGATTTGAGGAAATATGCAATATATCACGTTTGACTCCCTCTCATGTACAGTTCATACCAGAGTTTCATTCGATTTATATGCTGATCAAACTAACAGATATGATGTATTGCGAAAGGAGAAAAAAGTATTAAGAAATAAATAAGATGAAAGACGACGATGTGAGATTATGCCCAATCCGAAGAAACATTATATTCTAGCTGAGTCAACTAATAACAAATGAAAGCGGGTTGCAAATGAATCAGGAAAAATTATACAGCAGTTGCCATTAAGGCGGCAGTATCAATCATTTTTAGCCTTTCCAGCTTTCATATGATAACTACCTACATGCATGACCTTCTCCGGGGAAAAAGTCAGAAAAAATATAATAAATAGCTTGTATTTGAGAATAATATACCTACATCGTCGTTCTTTCCATACGAATGGTTGACTAGATTAGACTCTCTTTCTCTCTAAACTATTTACTCCTGTCTCGCGTAATAATTGAAAGAGTTAAATATTCAAAACTTGTCGTCTGCAATAAAGCAAAGAGATTTGGACTGCTGATAGAAACTACCGTATAATGTTCGTTGGGGAGAAAAACCATTGTGTAAAAACAAACAAAGGGGGAAGTAATGCTCTAATGCTTTTTTGAGCAAAATGGGCTGCCATTCTACGGCAAAGTATGTTGTAGTCATTAATTCAAATTCAACTTGACTCTGATAGAATTGTGCCGTGGACGAGAGACTGTTGAGGCCTGCTTTCATAATGTTATTTTGACATGTGCTTGACGTTCAAAAACAAGAGAAAGTAAACGAATGTTGAACGAAACAGGAGTATGCAATCAATTCTATTTCATCTGCTGCAAAAGTGGCCTGTTTACCCTCAAACTTGTAATAATATTTTGTACTCGAATCAAAAGTATCGTATCACGAATAATAATCTTATTCAAAATAAACAATACTTACGCACTATTTACTTTCTCTCGGGCAGAAGTGATTCTTCAGTAGCTGTGGCTTTTAAAACGAACTGTGTTTATGTCTTCATTTATACGATTTGGCAGATGGTATGATGAGCTTGTCTAGGAAAAGGGGTTGATGCGAGGTTGAAAAATGTGAATACTACATTGGGTGGCTGACATGGAATGTTGAACAATTTCATATCTTTATGTGAAACGGTGCCCCGGAGCTAAATGATGATTTTCTTGTTTGAGGCTTCTGTCAAACATTGGTATAAAATTCGAACAATTATAGTTTTAATAGTAAACAATAGAAGTAGACTGTTTGTATTTTGACTTAGTCGAGTGCTGCCTTGTGTAATTTAGAAATAATGAGCCAGACATTTGTTTACCCACTCTGTACTAGATTTCTCCGTTTTTATGGCATAGAATAATCAGGATAAGTACAGTTGTAGAGCTATGGTTAAGTAAGTGATAATAATCTCATTTTAGGCTCTTTGATTTATCCATTCAAAGCTATATTTCTAAATACTGTAATTTAAATACAGCTTTGATGTCCTGGATGTATTATTACAAATGCTAGACAGATTAAATATGACGTTACAAAATTCGAGTTCAATTTACTTTTCCATGTGTTTATTTGGGTACATTTTTATACAGATGTACACGTTAAATAAAACAGAGTTCCCTCATAGTCAGAAATGAAACGGAATCATTCCAACATCGATTTTTTATCTGCAATGAAATGTGCAAGTTACAAATGCAAGTAGTGGAAACTATCAATCAATACAATTTTCTATTTTTATGAAAGATATTTGATAACTTCAAAACGACGCAGACATTCAAATATGTATGCATATTACAATATTGAATGGTCCTAAACTTTATCTCGTTCTCGTTTAAGTTCTCGTTCTACTTGCGCTTTGCTTTTTCTGACCTTGACTTTCTTTATGGATAGAGACATTTACAAGTATCATTTATTTATGGAGTCTTATGCAAGAATTACAAGCTCGAATTAAGGAGGTCTTTTCGTTTCTTCTGGTTGGCAAAGAAATTTTTATTGGTTTCCTCCAAACCAATCTGGACGGAAAGTTGAAAAAGTGAAAACTCATCTTTTTCTGCACGTACCAAAGAAAAACTTATAGAAGACCAAAAACGAAAATGCTTTTTTACGCTTCACTTTCTCTTATACCCACAGTGAAGCAATTCATTTGGTGCTGTCGCATCGTCTCAATTCCTTCCTCATCGTTATACAACAAAAGTTTTATATGCGCTTTTTAGCATCTTTCCCATATTGATTGGATTACAAAATATCCATTGTAAACTAAAATTATTTTAAGAAGAGAAAACTTTTTTTTCTTCAACATTTTTTCTACTTTTCAGCACTTTAACTGCATGATCACTTCCTGTGTGCCGAGCTCAGTGAAATTGAGTGGTGCAGAAATTCTCATTTCATCGTCCAACTCTATAAGATGAAAGGAAAATAGAGGAATACCTACGCACGTACTACTTTCGCAATTTCACAAGCCTTTCCACGAGACGCGAGAGCACACAACGGCCATGTTTGAATAGAGTTTTAAATTAAATGTATACAAAATGCGACTTTTTCATAACGTCGCTTATTGTTCATCCTTTCTTGGGCCCTCATTTTCTGCGGAAACGTTGTGTGTGTACGTGCGCGGCTTCCTTCAAACGATTTTACCCCTTTTTACGAAGCTGAACAAAAGAAAACCATGTAATATTGATTTCGGAATGTTCGTCCATCCGTATGCCTTGTCTGAAATTAATTTCAACATTTTATGTCAAAGGAATGAACTGGTTAGATTTTGACGCCAATCTCTGCAGGTCTTCTTGATAAAGTAATGGTCTACGTATACGAATTCAAATAGATCAAATGTGTGTATAGCGCGGGGCTATTATAAAATACGAAGTCAACTCAGCTGCGTATAAAATATTGTCATTACATCATGATCTTACGGTGGAAGATTCTCGTGCAAGTTTTGTATGCAGACCATCATCATTTACGTAAGCATGATATCACCTTCACCCTCTCCTCTCTCGATATTGCTTGTCTTTTCCTTGTTGGACCAGAAACCGATATATGACCGCATAGGTATTATTAAAGCGAGAGAGAGAGAGAGAATACACACACAACTTGTTTTTTCGTTTCGGAGGAAAATGTAGCTGAAACTTGTGTGGAATGCGTTATTTTTCGAACGCTATTTGCGTAAGGTACATGTCCGCTTGATCTTTCTTGATCTACAGTGGTATTTAACTGGGACAGTTTGGTGTGCGGTGAGCCTTCTTTATCATGCACAAAAGGTACACCTTCTTTTTCGAATATCCTGCACAACACACGGCATTCATTAATATCTGATTACATCCGAGATGTGAGCTAATATGGAGGTGGCATATATATTAGAAACGTGCTGAATCCGAAGAGCTACCTTTCTCTTACCTTTCTCCATATGCTGGATGTAAGGGATACTTTCTGCTTAACGGAGAAAGCATCTCGCGCTTCCCCTGTCCTTTTTTATTTATGCTATGTCAGATGGGAGTATTCGGGTGATCCTTTCCTCTTGAGATTTATTGGAAAGCACTCTTGAGCCCTTCTCCTACCTATCTCGAATGCTTTTTACCATGCCAAATAGGGTTACGAGTGACGAACATGTTTTACAGATGAGGCAAAAAAAACGCGGTACAAAAATAGATTCAAAGTCTCGTTGGTCAGTAAGAGATGGGAACATAATGAGCAAGTGCAGTGGGAATTGGCCAGAAATGAAGTTTATTTATGGAATTTGTGCGATAAAGAAGACCATCACGTTTCTTGACCGTTTTTGGAGAAAGGAATGGCTTATTGAATGAAGATAATATGTGCCTAATTTTTTTACGTTCCAACCCCCCGCGATCACATTCGATTATAATGAATCTCTGATGTATGTAATAAATTATTGAATTTAAAGTTTTAATCTCCATTATCATTTTTATCCAATTTTTGCTCTTTAATGAGAATGAAGATAATATGTGCCTAATTTTTTTTACGCTCCAACCGCCCGCGATCACATTCGATTATAATGAATCTCTGATGTATGTAATAAATTATTGAATTTAAAGTTTTAATCTCCATTATCATTTTTATCCAATTTTTGCTCTTTAATGGCTAAATAACTTTTACATACACTCGGGTTATTCGATGTCGATGACATATTCTTATTTACTTAATTCAAGTTTAATTGATTGCCACGGCTCTTATTTCTCTTTGAATAGGTGAGCTACCAGCGGCGATGCAAACTGGAGGGCAAATGCCACAACAAATCCCTCTCAGCTTCTGTCTTCTATCCAGTGTCATCCTGATTTTCGTCACATCCTAAATTATTCTCAGAGTTCACTAAACTTTGGCATATAAACTAAACAAAGTGAATAACACACACCCATATATGTACATAGTGTACCTACGTTACATGTACAGGAAAAGGATAAAGTTTTAAGATAATCATGATGTTGAACCGAGAGACGAACTAAGTACTGCTTACGGAACACAAGTTGTAAAAAAACTTTTCTGAAATCACCAATAGTGTATGTGAGTTAAATAACTTTTTTTTTCGGGAATATCCATGAACAAAGAAAGAACTGCTTTTGTCTTTGACGATATCCATTAGCGCTTAGACTTTCTCCTTCAAAGTCGGACTGTATCATCCGACTTACTCTCGCTTACAAAAGGTCGTCATCCTATAAAACCTGAAGTAAACTGTCTCATCTGCAGCCATCCACCCGCTCTCAAATTAAAAAATATATATATTTGGCGCACCGAATGGAGTTTGAGAGTTTTCCTCGTAAATAAGTTGTTAAACTCAAAAACCTGATGCTGAAAGATTTCTTGATCAACTGCTCAATCTTTTCTTCTGATGACAATGGTGAAAAGCGAGAAAGTTGTGAATATTTCGTAGTGGTGCTGTGTCATCAATCTGTCATGTAAATATTCTACTAATTCAATAGTGTAGCACAAATTTTTCCAAACACACAAAAGTGAAAACATGGTGCGCGTGTTAAGCTAGGTAAAAAAAGATAATCAAGCTTGAAAAGAAGAAACTTTGTAAATATTTATAACAAGTACCCATTACTTACAAGAGACTAAACTCTATTTTCTCTGAAAACATATTTGGTGCGTACGAGAACTTTTGTTCTCCAAAAGAAGAAAAGTCGTCAATATAAAAGAATGGATACAGCTAACGAGCAAGTTTAGAAAAAGTTACAAGCTTCTTGCGAGATTTTTAATTGTGCTGAAGACTTTTTTAAAAGTCATTTGTATTTGACTTGTGCGCTTGGCTCAAAAAGTGAAGCGTGATTTTGAGTAAAGTTCGTAATTGGTCACGACGTGCGGCACATTCTTCACTTTCTCTGCTGATTGCTGAAGCTACTTCCGGCTGTGAAGAGAATTGAAGAAGGAACTTTTCTTGAGAAAGAGCTCATCAGAAGAGGAATACTTGAAGTGAAGCCCAAATCAGACTTTTCCTTTACATTGAATAATGTCAATTTATGCAAATAACTACTTTGTAATTAAAACATTTTCTAAAGTGTTTAATAACGCCCATTGGGAAATTTTCTCAATGAAAGATACCATTAAAATAATCCTAGTTGAGTGTGGTTGAAAAAGTAAAATTACTCGCTCATTACTGTAAATGTTAAGGATCATTTGAGCCGAAACTGGACAATTTCAAATGCAATAGTGATGAAATAAGAATTTCCTTCAATTCAGTTATTGAGAAACAACGTATAACAAATCACATCGAGCTTATATTTAAGGTAAGTCAATTCTTTCTAAACGGATCAAAGCTTGATAATTGTTGTATGTCGGCAAATTAGCGCTATTTTCTCCCATTACTACAAATGTACGTAATTGATGTAATGCAATCCATTACTTTCAGAAGCAAAAACTCTCTTCTGGGATTGAAGTCGTTAGCTGTCGATGAATTGACTGACCTAGCTCACATTGCTTTCTTCCTTCAGCAACAACGTTTTCGTGGTAAGTTATTTCCCTGTCGAGTGAAATAATGTTTTTTCTTTCTAAAATCAGCTTGCAATTCTACTACATCGAGTTAATAAAATTGAGTGTCGTATGAAAGAGAAAGTATCGACCCACATGTTACAAATTTTGAAGGACACATGTGTAATAGTTGTCAGAAAACTACAGGCTTGTAATTCTGCACAAGTGCCTTATCTCACATTCTCTACTTATGTCTTACGCTGCACATTAGAGACAGTGAAATAGAAGTTAAACCACTTTTTTATGTTTTTATTACAGAAATTCTTGAGGCAGCCGTTGTGCTCCTTGCACAAGGATGGAGAAACTTTAACGTGTTTAAATCAGCAAAAAAAACTTTTTGAAAAAAGAAGCTTGACGTGCATCTACTTTTTCTAGTATGGATACAATTTTTGTACAAAAACTGAAGGCCGAGCATTTATTTAGATCGTATGTCTATTCTTTTATAGGACTTGTAAGTAAGCTACTGTGTGATTTCATACATTACGACATGCTCCACTGTTTACGTCTTCGTCAAACTAAAGTATACTGAGTGAAAGTAGAGGGAGAAGGCACACTTTTTTCTATAAAACAGCTGCCCCGGCCATTACTGAATAAAACATGGATTAGCCAAGTAGAGACCATTTTTGCGAATGTTCTTTCTAATAGTTTAACAAGACAGTGCAAACAAGTATAAGTTTCTCTTAAAAACTAGCATAATTTACACTGGTAAAGTATGGCAATGAGTATTTTGATGTTACGTAAAATGGCCGACTCCACGCTAATGATAATGGAAGTGATAGCAGGAGTGTGCACTGCAAAAGCAGTTTCTGTTAAGAGTGTGTTTCTTAAAAAAAATGTTGTGCTCGCATAAGCCGTTTTCTCCCCCTTTTTAGAAATATTTTTTGGCAATGAAAGTGATGTGATGTTGAAGTGAATGGGGTTTAACTCGAGAGAAAAAATGTGGAGAAAGTAGGTTCTTTTTACAGTGTGTGAGTAGGCGCCACGCAATTTGGGCAGAACTCTTTAAGATAGGCCAATGTATTTTATTATGGTCCTATAAGGAAAAAAAAGTTGGTTTTGTGTCGTGTCATTCGTGTCTATCAAGATTAAGTTTCTCGCTATCCCTCTCCAAGAGATCTGAATCTGGGTGAAAGACGCTGACTTAACTCAAGTAAATGATCGGGCTTGTATTGTCCTTCTCCCTCGTGATCATGTCACAAGAAAATGTGGACAAGGGAGAAAAACACCTATTTCCGATTGTCTCTGTTCTGCCAACCCTGAAGAAGAGGAAACGAGAGTACACACACACTACCCTGCCGATACTTTTTTTCTCCAGTAAGTGGTTGGGCCGCTCTGGAAGAAAATCTTTGCAGAAAAATGCTGCGCTGACGGAATGCCTTGACTCGGCTCATTTTTCTTGTGCAGCGTTTTCTCCTGCAAAATCCCGGGATTGCTGAGAATAGGTCCGGTTCGTTATGGTCTCGGGGTACTGAGACAAGAACAAGACAGAAAACGATGAGAACAGGATATATATTGCGAGAGAAAACCTACATTATTTTTTGGGAGAAAAAATGGGACAATGCAGGTTAAAATGATAATGCACGAAGCGGTTGTAAGCCAGCGTGACCAATTTTTTTCGGAGAGAAAATCAATGCTACAGAACTGTAAAAGAGTAGGTTTGCTTTCTCCTTGCAATAGCTTCATACTTTGCTAGAAAAAAGAAAGTCGTTTTGTACAATTGAATGTGTGATTAGGAAAGAAAAATACTAGAGAAATGATGGATGATGACATGGTGCTCGCTTACGCTCCTTCAGAAAGTCTGTTCTTTAGGGGAACGGGTCGCAAAAGAGATGTGATTTTAAGTTTAAATTGTACAGGGAAATGTAAGTAAATATTACGCGAGCGTTAGTGCACCACATGTGAAAAGGGACTTGGCATATTGAAAGGGCAGAAAGTAGATTGATAATGGATTTTTATCTTGTTGAGTCATTTCCTAAACTTTATCCTACGTTACACAACCATCATTTAGATCTCCTAGAAACCAAAAGCGCTAGATCTGGTGTGTCTCTAGTAAAATGCTTTAAAATGGATCATATCATAAAATCATTTATTTCAGACAAATACTTTCTCCCTTGTTTTTCATTTCGCAGAAAAACTCTAATCTGTAGCTCTACGAGGCAACGGGACAAAAGCTTGGGGCAAAGACGACGGATCAAGCAAAGTTGGCGAAATTCGGGCAAAACGTTTGTTCACACTCACATGCATTAGAAAGTCTTTTTCGTATGATAATTTTTTTAATCGTTTCTGGCAGTATAATCCGATATCGGACTCATGGCGAAGTTATAGAACTTGGAACTTTTGCTACTAAAAACTTTAAGGCAAAATTGGAAATATGATCTATTTTTGCTAGTCATTTCTTCTGCAACCTTTGGGGCAAATAGGCACAATTAATATACTAGAAAGAGTGGCCCGAGGGTAAAAACTTCTCAATAATTGATTGTATCTGCATGTAATGTAATCTAATCAATTCTCAATGAACAACAACTAGGGAGTAAAAACTATTACATAACTGGTAAAAGCATGTATCTGCATGTAATGTAATCTAATCAATTCTCAATGAACAACAACTAGGGAGTAAAAACTATTACATAACTGGTAAAACCTAATAAGCATGTACGATCGACGTAGGCTTAACTAAAATTAATAATGTACAGCGTACTGTTTTAAAAGAGAAAGTGGGTTTTCCTATTTTGAGCGGTACTACACCGTGTATCATTTTTAATTCATAGTCTTAATGGTGTCTAGCATGTAAATCCGTACGAGGAGTATGGCTTTTCAGAATATGGGGGCAAAATTACACACACTCTAGGCTTAAATTCTTTTTGGTTTCTGCACAGACGGAAGAAAGCTTTAAAGGTTTACGACGGCGTAGGATAAACTTTCTTGTGTTATTTGTACGTAAATAAATATTTACATTAGATATGACAGTGCTTTGAACGTTTTTACTTTGATGAAGGGAGATTCGAATAATCCACTTTCTTTCGAAGCGGGCGGAGAAAGAATGAAGGCTTTTCGATGGTCTTGAGTGTGATCAGTTTAATTGCGAGTAAATGGTCTCTCACACTTAAAATATGCATGAAGATACGTATATTTGATAGAATTACAGAAGGTAATTGTAAATTTGTTAGCTTTAACAATACTTTTTAGAAAGTTGTATTCTACATAATTTAGATTGTACATACCGTATTTCCTCTATTTAACGCCCTACCTCAATTTAACGCCTCCCTCTAATTAACGCCTCCTCTGAGGGAGGTAAGTTTGAAA
>JAHZMY010001068.1:0-13165 GCA_027743915.1 Seira sanloemensis
ACATTAGAGTTAATAAGAGAAAAAAGTAGATTAGAAAATAGATAAAGACACAAAGAACGGTAATCCTCTTCGGCTCTCCGCCTCCCACTGCTTTCCAGTCACCCCCAGATGTCAGGGTCTGGTCCCAAAGTCCACACCCTAGATTACACCATCATTTTAGTTTATAATTATGTACGTTTGTGGTTTACTCGCGTGAAAAAGTTTCTTATCAAAATGAATTGAATGGTTTGCTTCGTCTCAGGAACAGATCTCTGAGACAGTTTGCAAAAGTTTTTCCTGACACATCAGTTCACCATTCAAGACACGAGTCTGACTTGATTAAAGTTACACCTATTACAATTACTAGATGAACTAACAGACCGACCCCAACCAACTGGAAGTAGATAAAATTTCGACAAATTAAGAATTGCAATTTAATAAATCATCAAAATTAGGAATCGAGATGCTCACAAAACAAATCCAAATGATCCATTCGAATGAGTCGCAGCGACATGGTTTACTCATTCTTTTGACCTATCGCCACAAACCTTACATAGGGCGTTGGGGTTCAGTGAGTTACCTACTTCCGGTATGTATCATCTACTCTTTTATTATGTAAAAATGTATAAGAAATCAGAATGACTGTCTAAAGGTGTCCCCTTTGTTTCATCTCTAAACCCAATCATCAAGCTAGAAGCCAACTTTATGTTTACAGATGTACATTAGATTCTACAAAGAAAATTTGTCATTTCGTTAGTTTTTTGAGTGAAAAGGGTAGCGTTGGACACAAGCTCATTCACTGAATGCCTGCGAACAGAAAGTAGCTGCAAGTTGAGGAATTTTAAATGCGATAAGAACCAGACTTGGCCAATTCATTAATGTCAAAGTTCAACAATATTGTGATATTTGTACACAAATTAGATAAGCTATCGTATGCTCCTTTGGCATATCACTATTCACACTGATTCAATGCATTTGAGTTTGCACCCATGATTGTCATACATACATATGAAAGGCACAAAGTTCAAATGGGCATGATATTTTTAAAATCTTTTTAAAATCATTTTTTAAGCCACTATATGTATATATAGACTGTAATTACTTAATTAGAGAAATGTTTGGAAGTTTCATGGACAAGCTATGAATGTAAAAGAAATCATGACAATTATACTTACGTCTTGACTGGTTTGAAGAAAAAAAAACTCACTATTCATGAACGGGTGACATAACTGGTCATGAGTGTAGCTTGTGTCATAAATACTCGCCTGAAAGCGCAAATCTTAACTATAGTATTTGCGATGTCTTACGATGCTTGGGTTGGTGGTTGATTAATATTTACATAAATACTCATTGACAAAAATATTTCTTATTCTTTGCATGCTTTTGGTTTAGTCCAGTTATTTGCTGACGCAAAAAGTTAGCTCAGGCACAAAGTACGGAAATCAGTAAAATTATTTCTAATTTAAAATAGAAATGATAATGTTTTAGTTCCATACAATTTCCAACATGTTAGGCTTAAATTCTACTCTTGGGTTCCTCCTTTCACTGGGAATTTTCACCTCAGACTCGCCGAAAATCATTGGTCAAACCGAGTTCGGAAAGTTAGAAGGCACAAGTTCAACCGGAAGAGATGGGAGTACAATTTATGAGTTTCTTAAAATCCCTTACGCGATTCCACCTTTAAATGATCTTCGATTTCGCCCTCCCATTCCATGGAACACGACTTGGGAGGGGGTGAGAGATGCGACGGATTATGGCCAAAAGTGCACACAATTCCACTTGATTGGAAAGTTCATTTCTGGAAGCGAGGTGACCAAATTGTTTAAGTTTTGAGCTTCAAGTGTCACAATATTAATTACCTACAATAATAATAACTTAATAATAAGTTGAATAATTTTGTCTGATTTACTTCTTTAGGATTGCCTTTTTCTGAACGTGTACACCAAACGCGTAAGCTTTAGGATTTGGAAATGTACCTAATTTTGTTCGCAAAAGTTAGATTTACATATTGCCATCACTTTCAATAGTATCGAAAAGAAGACGAGCCACCAATAGATGAAGATGATCTTCGTCCAGTAATTG
Organism: Seira sanloemensis; assembly: GCA_027743915.1. NCBI lineage: Eukaryota > Metazoa > Arthropoda > Collembola > Entomobryomorpha > Entomobryidae > Seira > Seira sanloemensis. Next base: position 2,062 of record JAHZMY010001068.1, read on the forward strand.
TGTACTTCCACGGGGGACTTTTTATGCATGGATCCGGCCAGTACTACAAGCCAAAGTAAAGAGCTCCTTCTGATGATGATCTACATTTTTTCTATCATGATCATTTTTGATCTTGAGGCAAACATATGCATGTGCATTCAGCTTTGAACGGTTGTAACGGTTTCCATTTTTTAAATTAGATACATGCTAGATGGAGATGTAGTTTTGCTCAGCGTAAATTACAGACTGGGCTGTCTAGGTGCGTTGGTGTTTCTTGTAATATTTGCATTCTCTATATTATTATAACCTACAGATAATCTTCATAAAAGATCTTGATTTAGGATTTTTAAACCTGGGGACAACCGACATAGCAGGAAATCAAGGTCTTGATTTAATTTAAAAACTATGCATTTTCGTACAATTTTACTACAGAAGAGGCAGGCTAATACACTTAAAAAGCGAGTAACTTGCATCAAGCAACAAAGAGCATGAAACTGCCTCTTCTATATAGCGGAATCGTACGCAATGTTGATTTATAATTTCTTTGTTAAGGACTGATTACAATTATAGCTAAAACTGATTAGCAAAAAGATGTCTTTAAAATAGACTTAACTATAAAACATATTCAGGCAATCCCAACTTGGTCACGATAATGGGAGAATCTGCAGGTAATGCTTTTCTAATCTCTCAATGAACTTGACAGGTTAATCTAGCTTGATAGAAATAATACGTTCTATAATTCTGTGTCTAAGGAGCTACTAGTGTACACTATCACCTATTATCACCACTTTCGAAGGGATTATTTCATCGTGCTATCAGCCAAAGTGGGAACGTTTTTGTCTCATGGGCCGGTCAGGATAATCCACAACAGCAAGCTCTTTTGTTCGCGACTCAAATGAACTGCATGAAATCTTCTATGGCAAAAATCGCCAAATGCTTGAGAAACCTGGATGCGGAAAAAATTGCAAGGAGTCAGAGAGCAGCGTCGGTATGGATTACATAAAATATTACTTTGCATATTAAATTAATACATATCAGTTTTATAAATTGCATTTCAATTCTCCAGGACATTCTCCATCACCGGTATGCCTTGTACGCCCCAACAATTGAAAGCCCAAGTGACGACGCATTCATTTCTGATCTACCAGAGAATATCATTGCAAGTGGAAACTTTTCAAAGGTCCACTTGGCTTGTGGGTGTGAATGATGCTGAGGGTCTGATATATTCTGCCCGTAAGAAAAAAAACAATAGAAAAAGTATGTTAAACTTGATTGAAATCTGATAAAAAGAAACTCATTACTTTGCACAGCGATTCTCAAAAACGAGACAATTCGCATGGAGTTTAGCAAAAATTGGACAACGTGGGTTCCCATCCTATTCCGCTTCTCTGATGAACCTAATAAGAAAGAGATTGCTGAAAAAATTCGAGAATATTATTTGGGAAACAACACAGGGGATATTACAATGTCTGCACTCCACAATCTCACGACTTTCCTTTCCGATCGCTCCTTTTTTGAAGGGTTACATAACAGCCTCGAATTGCACCGCGGGCATCATCCCGTTTACCCGTATGTGTATGCTTACGAAGGGAAATTCAGTTTTGCCAAAATCTTATTCGGTTTGACTTTTTCGCTGCCGGCTGCTGCAGATTTTGTAGTTAGTCGAAGCTGGAAGTGGTTTTTATCAAACATACTCCGGATGCCGGAAACATCCTATGGTTAGAGTAATTTAAAGTACCAATGTGCTTTTACGAACATGCAAAGAGTCGACTTTGAAATTATCTATTTTTGACACAGGTGTTGCCCACGGAGGTAAAATTGTTACAGAATTCAATAAATGGACTCCATGTGCCACTTTCCCGAATATTTAATAAAGCTAAGAAATATTTACTTGAACTTTGGCCACTGCCGTGTTTTCCGTTTTGATTATTTAGATGAACTTCCACTCTTGTTCAACCTTCCTTTCCAGTCGGAGCTTAGGGAAAGAGGAAAAACTTACGGTGACTATGATATGTCCGAAACGCTGGTGCACACTTGGACTACTTTTGCTAAAGAGGGGTAATGCAAGACTATGCACATACAACTATGTATCACGCTTTCCACAGTTGATATGCTTGGAGTCGGCAAATGAGATATCATATCATAAACTTTTTTTTTACTTTTGACAGAGTGCCACCGTCCATTGGGAACGTTAGTTGGCCCCTTCTCACTAAACCGAATTACAACCTCACCAGTTCAGAAGAAGAAAGACTCGCCGTGTCCGATGACCCCATAAAGTTCATCAAAATTAATCGAACTTGTGAAATTGTTGACGAACCTTTTTATAATCGCATCAACTTCTGGAAAGAGTTGAATCTTTTGCCGTTTAGAAGAAAGACATCAAAAATTGACGAAAGTGAGCATCCTTGCAACAACGGTGATGATCTAAATTGTAATGAAAGAAGGGATGAAGATGTCGTGATTGAAGATGCAGAGAATTTCATCGCCACTTAATTAAGCGTCTCAGCCAAGATTATTTTGAAGTATTGTACATGCGCATGTATTCTTTCAATTGAGAATTGGCTTTTGGGTGTTTTATAAAAAAAAATCAAATTAAATCAATTACGTACTTGTAGTATTTTAGATTTATTCGCTGAAAGTTTTAATGAAAATTAACAAAACAATGAAGATTTTCACAACATTTTGTTGAAATCTGCAGTCTTACATATGAGAACATTCGTAATACTATGTCATACTAAATGGCATTTCATTCATTTTCTTCGTAAAGCAAACCTTCAAGTCAATGATATAAAGCAAATTATGAACCGAGTAATTTTTCTTTAGATTATAATAATACGAAAGTAAGGAGAAACCAAGAATTCCATAAATCGCCGAAAGTCAGTAGCGAGTATAAAATTTCATGGATCATTATTGAATCTGAATATTGTACAGTTGAGAGAGTGATTGAGAAAACTCATAAGGCATGAGTCATGATCATAATATTCAAATCTAAACGATACTAATGTGTAATAATGAGATGTGTCTTGGTATATGGCCCACTTCTAGAGTATTTCATATGTACGAGAACCCGAGCTACGACGTGTCTTAATGACACTATTCGAGATGTAGGAATCACAGTAAAACTATAATCGCAAATAACTTGTTACTTTCCATCAACAATATTGGCGTCCTAAGGATCCAGATCGTCTTAGCTAATTTTAACTGTAATAATAATATAAATGCTAGAGTTGTAAATTTTTACGTTTAGACTGGAGTAGTCCAGTATGTCTTTTCAATTTAAGTCGTGCGGTAAAGCTTGAACAAAATAGGCTTCCACAAAAATCCATACTATGCCATTATTACTAAAAGGATGCAAAATGAATAAATATAACTTAAGAGTAGCTCAATTCAAAACAAGTAAAAATAATATCACATTTCGGTTGACAAGGCACAAGGGTAGTCCACAAAGGTATACTAACGGGTACGGCTAAGTGGACGGGATAACTATAAATACTATAATTAAGTTGTACATTTCAAGTAAAACAAACAAAAGTAGATATCGGGCAGCGCGGAGACGATTGCAAATTTTTTCGCGAGGTAATAATTATTAGGTTTACAACTACTTGCGATCACTTCATGAGATATCTGCCATGCTGCTTCTCTTTCGATTATGCTTCCGAGCCTTGTAATGCTCCTTAGGAAATATTTTTGTGTCTTTGGATTTGTCCTCGTCTCCTTCCAGATCTTCGCTGCTGCAGGACATGTACTGTCCTTTGCGTAGACTCCCATTGCCATTTGTATGAGAGTGTTTTTGCCTCTTGAGGCTATTATTCCTGGAGTTTGACTCGGGCCCCTTTTTTATCACTGCCAATGTCTTCATTTCTGTACACGAATTGGGGTCTAACGGTGAGTTTTTAAAGGATGATAAGTCGCACGCAGATGAGTTTAGGAGAGAAGGTGATATCGGCCGGTTGTTGTTGTGGCGCTCAACAAACGATGTCTCCTATTTAGAGAACAAAAGTTTTACAGATGTCTGCTGGTGCATATCTAATTTCTTATCTAAGATTTTGCTAATATTTTTTTTTCATTTTCTCTCACCTTCTCATCCAGTTGAGATGTGATGGTGGGAATATATCCATTGAGACTGTGGATGTGGCCGTTCATTCCAACATGACCATTTCCTATGCTTTTATTTTCCAAGTCTAATTGGACGTCGCAGGGGTACTTGGCTTCCTCCTCGGCTGAAATAGACAAAACATGTTATTAATATCAACGAAATATATCCAACTTTCAGTGTGTATTATGATGGGTATACATACCTCTCTTCTGTCGGCAGCGGTAGCAAACAGCGCAAGCCAAACAAAGGAGGATCCAAAATCCGATAAATATACAGCCCATGAGCAAATACAAATGCTCGTTTGAATGGGAAGGCTCGTCTTCTGGGACGCTAATTTCGTCTTCGCGATGCCGTACATCATAATCAGGTCGCTCGGTTGTGGCAGTACCTGATTAAACAAAGACAGAAATTAATAAATTACATACCACTGCGAAATATCATTGCATCTTCAATCTCTCAAGTGCATTTTTTGTACCTGTTGTTTTTGCAGCGACAATCGAGCTAAAATTGGAGGCGCCCGCACGATTAAACGACTGAATCTTGATATCATAAGCTGTTCCCGCTTTCAAGTGATCGATGTAGGTAAACTCCGTGTCCACTCCCAAAACCGTCACTTTGGAGTACTCGCCAGCGCTGGTAGCTTCACGGTAATAAATGAAGTATCCGTCCAATCCACTAGCTTCAACCTTCATTACTTTCCACTTCAAAAGGATAGCTGATACGTTATGAGGCACAGCATTCGTTATAACGGGTGCATACATGGGCCTTCTCATTGTCGCGTCTTTTTGCAGGACAAACTTTTCAGAGTTTGGACCGACCTTGTTATCATTGTTGGAATATACGGCAGCTATGCGAAATCTGAAAATGTAACGAATACCGGATAATTTAATCATATTCTTATAAAATCCATTTTCATGTCATTTTTGACTGGCTAACCTGTATGCATGGCCGACTTTCAAGTCTCTGACTTCATAACTGTTTATGTGAGGTGCAATATCATCATCGATTGTCATCCATCTCGAGTTTTTCCTCGAGACTTCTTTATACTGAATCTTGAAAAATTGTATGGGGTATCCACTATTTGGAGGCACTTCCCACCGAATCATGACTGACTCGTCGGATAAACGATTTATGGTGGGCTTTGATGGTGGCGTCATATCTGCAAACATCAGACAAAAGAACATCCCTTAGCCATCCACACCTACTCATTCAAATCATTTCGCCTGAATGTATTTGAGTTACATAATATGCAAGTTTGTTTCTTCATACCTTGACCTTTATGCTTCGGTCTCTTGTGCTTTCCCCTATGAAACTTGTTGTTTTTATGATGATGAGCACTGGCATATCCATGATGACTTCCTTGATCCGTCACCGGTGGCAAAACACTAGTCACAGGTGGTTTTATAACTGCAAACATAAAAGAAAGCCATGAACAACTTTTGCCGTTTTCCATTGTTTAGCCAAGCCACTCTTTGAGCATAATGTATGCGGACAAGCACCGTAAATTTTTCAAGATCTTTTACTTTGTCCCTTGCAGAAACTTCTATTTACATAAACTTTACTTTTTCATTTCGCGTGCATAAAAAAGTACAAAGAAGGCAATATAACAAACCTGTGCCATCACTCGCCATCGCGGTGATTTGTTTCGGCATCACTTTCAACTCCGCAGGACTCGTAACCGTTCCCATTGGATTTGTGGCGAAGCACTGAAATAAACCGGCATGTCTTTTCTCCACCTTAAATATTCTCAAGCCCCAGTCTATCAAAAAGAAAAGACGAGAATTGCAATAAATATATCACTTTTTGCCAGTTTTTATGTGAAGCAATAAACCCCTTATGTGTCCCAAAAGCATAAAAAGATTTGTGTAGTTCATGACGCGATGCAATTTATTCATTGTATCGTGGAAAAAGCAATTTCAACTTTTGCATAATGTACATACTTACTCGAACCAATGTTCATTCAAAACTTTTTACAGTATTTTCATGACACATATGCAACTACGCAGTTTGCAAAAAAAATATCATGCATTCTACAGAAAATGTAGGATAATGTAAGGCGATGGTGTACCAACCGGTTATTTGAACGTTCCCGTCATCATGAACGTTGTGTCCATTAAAGACCCAATACACTCTCGGTTTGGGAAGACCCTCTGCCGCACAATCAATAATCGCTTCACCACCCTCCTCGACTATGAGACTTGCCGGGTCCTTTGTGATTTTGGGATTACCTGCGACAAGAGAGCATTTTTAAAACGCCTGTTTAATTGCCACATTACATACTCGAGATGACTTCTTACTTGTCAAACTTCCATATTATTACTTTTTAAGACATGTTTCAAGCGCAAAACGTAATTTACAAAGACAAGTTAAAATGTAAGCATGAAGGAAAATATGTACAAGGCAAATTTTGCTAATGCCTATGTACACAACATGATAAATTATATGAGCGCAAATGCACACAACTTTTCCCAAATATTTTAACACGGAATGATGTCATCTTTATTTGAAAGAGTGTACACATGCATATTGGAATTATTATTCAAATTTTTTTAAACTCACTGTTCAAGACGATAGTTGAGAGGGTTGTAATTGCATCACCAACCCCATTATAAGTCTCGCAAATATATTCTCCCTCTTGTTGAATGCCTACGTTAAATAAGTGGAGAGTTCCTTTGTTTGACTGGTAATTCGTCATTGTGGGTGCACGAAGTTTCCTCCAAGTCGTGTATGGAGGTGGGTTGCCGATTGCCACGCATTCAAGCGTTACGTTCCCATCTGTAAAATATGGCCATTAAAAATCACATCCTTTATATCTTTTCCCTTCGCGTTTCTCTCCTTCTTGAAAGAAAGAAATCATTTTTATTTTTAATTTTATTTTGCATGCAAAAAGAGAAAGGAGCGAGCCTACGCTACAAACTCCATTGTTCAAGCTTTATTAACAGGAGCTGGAGTAGATAAAAAATTATTACAGACTTCACGCTGGCTGACAAACGCTCATAGTTCTAAATTTACATATTAATAGCATGACTCTGCCGCTACTGAAAAAGGATGAGAAATATTCAATACGACTTTTTATTTTACGAAGCTCACAAAATCATACAAAAGCTTTGTTGGCATTACCTTGTGGTATTACGTAGTACGGCTTCGGTTTAACAAGAAACTCTGGTGCTTTTCTTTCTCCCATTGATTTAGGGAGGATTACCAAGAGGGTGACCCAATCCGCGACGTAGGTATCTGTGGTGATATGGTTTGTGACTGCACACCAGTAACTTCCAGCGTCAGCGAAAGAGACGTTGTACAAATGCAAGATGCCCGACTCCGTCAGCATGCTATTTCCTGCTGATACAATCAAATNTGATATGGTTTGTGACTGCACACCAGTAACTTCCAGCGTCAGCGAAAGAGACGTTGTACAAATGCAAGATGCCCGACTCCGTCAGCATGCTATTTCCTGCTGATACAATCAAATAAATATGTACATTTTAAAAAAATTCTTACGGTTTTAATTAGGTTTTAATTAAGGGATAAGCCTAATTTAAAGTGACTGTGTACATTCCCATTTCCTACGAGCAGCCTAACCGTATGCAATCAAATCCATGAAAGGATTTCAACTTTTTATATGATTGTGATAGTATGTAAGAGCGTCTATATTCTGTCAGAAGAAAAGTTTTTCTATAAAATGCTGATATTCATGTTGCTTAAAGTAGACGCTATCTCGAGTTTGTATCGCGACTTGACTTTTAAAGTCCGTGAAAAGTCATTTCCTTCAATAATCTCATATCTCATAAATTAAAAAGAGAACCAAGTTTCTTTGTTTCTGGAATGGAATGTGGTTCAACTTTAATTGCATATACACAGGATGTAGCAGAAGTAAAATCGGATAATTCATCAGTTCTTGAACCAATTTTATGTGAAATGCATGACTGCAACCTTAATTCTCTCTTCCTCCATAATTCACATTTTCTCCGCCTTCGCCAAGATTAGAAGACAAGTGAATATGATCGTAAAAATATTGCTAAAACTTTTGAGATGCAATGCAAAAATCTGACATGAGATACATGCATGTACCTACATACATGCGTTCGTACAGAGGAAATAACCTATTGGATCTCATAATATGCACGTTTATTGCAAAGGTAGTAGATACAAACGTATTGGAAATGGTTGTCGTTGGCTACCTTTATTGTTTTACAGTGCCAAAAGGAGCTTTAAATCATAGCGCCACAATTAAATTAAAACAGCTACGTCTGCGGATGCACTCCAAAGCAAAAATAAGTAGATTTAACAGAAATAGTTAAGTAGAAATATATAAGAAATAGGAAGAAACAATTTACCACTGCATTTGCATGTCATTCCTCGCTCACAGCCCATAAATAGAAGTAAAAAGTAATTAAAAAATTCTTCAATGATGTCATTTCCTTTCCTCTGTATATTTATATTGTTTCGAAAATAGAAAGAAACTTCTCTGCTACTTTTTGCAGTTACTTAAGCAAAGCTATTTATTAAAATGTCCAATAATATTTTAAGAGTTTTTTCATAACTATAAAAACATCAAGAATACATCAAAAGATCGGATGCACATAATTGCGGTTAGCAGGGCCCACACATACATAGAGCACTTAACAATAGTAACAAATAAATACCAAGACCAACAACACAGAAATATCGGTGACAATTCGAAGCGGATTAGTAAAGGGTGCATGAAATTGTTATACATCAAGCCGTATGCCTCTATTTTTGTCTCATAGACATTTTAATGTCAATAAATATTATGTACATTGCTTGAACTATTCATCATTATGACATGAAAGGTATGACATTGTAATGAGTAAAGGAACTAAAGGCACATTAATTTGATTGCTGCTGCCCTTATTTTTACACGTGAGATAGCATAATCACTTGGTAATCAACACTTTTTACGGCTCCATTGACATTGAGATATATCTTTCCCTTTGAAACTATCCGATTACAATCATATTACTGCTGACGTGCTTCATAATTAGTTGGAACGGAGTTTGTTCTTACCTGTCTCAGGCTCCACAGGTCTGCCATCCTTGTAAAACTGAATGACAGGTGGTGGATTACTGTACGGTGCATCGCATGAGATTGCCACCGTATTCCCCTCCACAACCTCCAACGTTTTGTTGATGTGTGGCTGAAACGGATCCAGTTGGGCGATAGTCAACTGAGCTGGAAGGGATGTCAGTGCTTCCGCTCCAAACTCTGCCACACACTGCGTCAAGAAATTGAGAGGAAATTTTAATGTCTCTGCCCAGCATTTGGATTTTTAAAAATTTTCTAGATGCAACTTGTGTAAAAGCATAAACGATATTTATTACTACAGAATGCCTTTGCATTTTCACCCAAAATTATCAGAATACGCCGAAAATGTGAATACATACACGCAACGGTCAAAATTAAATCATACGATTTCAATTCAGAACCTTGAAATCAATGCCCCAGGAAAAAAAGAAACGCAAAAAGTAAATGCAAAGTCGTACATTAAACAATGGGATAATTCTAATCTGGCAAACGTGTTTTTTCCTTTAAAAGGAACCGCAAAACTATCATTATTACAATTTCTACATCACATGCGTTTAGGAGGAGGAGGGACTTTGACGTTCTGGGAACACAAAGCTCAACTGGCTGCTGAGCATGTTTTAAAAAATCTATTAAATTTCAAATCTTAGAATAAATTAGGTGCAACAAAAAAAATCAAACGATCACGAATAAATTCGATCAAACCTTTGCATTTCCATAACAGGAGATGGAATTGAAATGACTTTTTCATACACGATAATTCTTAATCAGAGCTCTTCCATCCATTTCAGGGAAATTGATATACATGTACCATTTCACTAGTGTGTATATTTCATGCACTGAAGTGAATTTCAAGCAAACTGGCAAAGTCCGAGTTTCTATTTATTGCATGTGGTCACGTCATTTCTAATGAAAAAGTTATCGTTAATGGCATTTTGGTAAACAAACATTGAAACAAACGTGTATGAATAGAAGCACACGCGATATTTTTAGAATAATTGCCAAATTTTAAAAAAATCTATTAAATTTCAAATCTTAGAATAAATTAGGTGCAACAAAAAAATCAAACGATCACGAATAAATTCGATCAAACCTTTGCATTTCCATAACAGGAGAAGGAATTGAAATGACTTTTTCATACACGATAATTCTCAATCAGAGCTCTTCCATCCATTTCAGGGAAATCGATATGTACATGTGTACATACTATGTACCATTTCACTAGTGTGTATATTTCATGCACTGAATTGAATTTCAAACAAACTGGCAACGTCCGAGCTTCTATTGCATGTGGTCACGTCATCTCTAATGAAAAAGTTATCGTTAATGGCATTTTGGTAAACAAACATTGAAACAAACGTGTATGAATAGAAGCACACGCGATATTTTTAGAATAATTGCCAATCACAAATATTTGGTAAACATTCTAAGTACGTGTTGAAACATAACTCTGTTGTAAAAGTTTGGAGATGTATTATTATTGTAGAAAGGCTTTAACACTTTCTACTTTCTCCAAGTACACCAAATGCTAGAGTAGATACGTCCGTTGCTAAAAATAGCTAAAATAATAAACATTAACAAAGTTTTCAACTCACCTGGTAATCGCCGACTTGCTGCATATATCGCTCCCTATTTTTGCTCACTTTTACCGACAGCAAAGTCCCTGAAACTCGAATGTCAGTTTCATTTGCGGGATGCAAAAAGCGGCCATTAAGCTTCCACCGAACCTGCAAAAAACCACAAGAACACATTCATATTATTCAGACCGTAATTTTAAAAGCCACAGACAAAACTCGCATTTATGTAAATGCAACTACCGACAGAAAATATCGAATCAGCAATTTAGGAACAAATACCAGAATGAAACGAGACAAGTCGGTCGGTATATCTATAAATATATGCGGACAAGTGCACAGTACCTACATACATAAAATTAATGTAGCTATCAAAGAGTGAAAAGCTTGAAAATCTATAAAACATCAATTAACA
>JAHZMY010001069.1:0-17140 GCA_027743915.1 Seira sanloemensis
GCAAGACCAACATGACATGACTATGACTCCTCAATGATTCCTCCAGCAAGTCGAAGCTCACCCATAAGGTTCAAATGTGAAACTGGTACAGAGGAGAAAATGTAAAAACTAGAGTTACAGTTAAACTCTCTCCCATCCATCCGAGTGAGCATTACGTGCACATAAAGCAATTTCTGTGAAAAAATCTCATCTCCGTCATCCCACATTTCATAATATGGTAATGTTTTCAGCTCTCGGCCCAATGTGATCTTTTTACGCTGGGAAATGAGATGAAAAGGACCATGCATGAATAAGTGAGGACATCGCCTAGGCCCAGGGTCACCCTCCTCACATTTTATTTTCCCTTCTCTCTGCAGAAAAGCAGAGCAGCAAACAGTTTCACATTTTTAGTTTGGTGGCAAGGCAAACTGCGATGTGTAACGTACATCCACAATTCCACACTCATCCATCGCGTATATATATATTATATTTATATGATATTATTATCACTGCAAGTAAGTACCATGCCTGGTGTTAGTAATAGATATACGCATTATCTGCAAAGCAATCTTTTTAATGGCCTTTCTCTTCCAGTACTGTCACACAGGGATAAAAACTGGTAGCTTTGTTGCAGGAAGCGAGAGATAGAGAGAGAGAAAAAAGACCCTTTTTCTGTTTTTGTTGTGGACCCTTGATGGTCATAAATCATCCTGTTCGTCAGAGAGAGAGAGAGAGACTCTGGTGTTAGCACAGAGGACAAAAACGCAACAGAATTATATGAAGAGATGATCAAGATTTGAGGGAATACATGGAAATAATAATTTCCAACGAGTGTACTTTCGTTGTAGATAAATACACACACAAGAGAGAAAAAAATAGTGAAGCGCGATGTTGCAATACGATCATGTCTATGTCTCAAGAGACATTTCGGCTGCTACATATATATGCAAGAGAGATGATGAGCAGAGATATCAGGAGGAGGATCGAGAGTCCAATCTAATTTCAAACTTTTTTTTTGTAAAATGAAAATTGTCCTTTGGAAACTCAAAGAGCAAAGTACTCTTCTGTGGTGAATGTGAGTGCACGCAGCAGCCCAAACGAGAAACATTTGACTTTTAAGAAGGGCCACTGTCAACCAAGTCATCATCATCATCATCATCATCGCCGTCATCAATGTTTGAGATTTCGTCCAAAGACTCTTTGCCTCATATACCTAGTTTTTGTGTGTAATCCTATAAGGCTAATCAGTCATTTCGTCCCTTTTTCTTGTCTTGGGAAAATCTGAGGATTTTATCATAATACGGTTAATCCATTGGAAGCCCTTCTTCTTCTTCTGACTTCAATTTCGTTCTCGTTGTAAAAGGTGTGTGCGTACAACACTACCTTACAGGCTTATGTATGTACCACACACAAGAAAAAAAGGGACAAAACACAAAAATTCCTGAACATGAGGGAAACTCTGGTATAAAGAGGCAATTATTATTTGTATTATAGTCCCCTTTATTACTTTATGCAATGGACCGTGAGCTGTGAGCAAAGGTCCTGTGAACAAGAGTCCCAAATTCGTTTTCTCAGAACTTTCAGTTTACTGCACACTCGACTTGCGCTGTTAATGAATTCCGTCGTAATGTTTTTGCACAAGTTAACCGGAAAAACAAATATTAAGCTTTGAGAGAAGGGAAAATGACCAATGCTAACTCGTGTACCTGTTTCCTCAGATAGGCTAATTTTGTATTATTATTACGGGGGTTCTGTAATGAACAAAAGCTTAATTTCCACTGGCTTTTGTCACACTGTCACAGAAAGAGAGAGAGAGAGAAGAAAAAGGTTTTCAAAGTCCCCACAAGACGCGGTAGGGGGTGACTTTAGGCATACTCTGCCTTTTGAACAATTTATTTAAAAAAATAAATTCCTGGACTCGTGAGTACCTTTTTGTTCTTACCTGTGTTTTTTTGCTCATTGTTACCCAAATAAACAATAATCTGATGACAATGGAGTAACAATGGAAAAGGGTATTAAAACTGTCTAGCCAGAGTATAGCAGCCACCGAAAAAAACGACCACCGACAGCCAAATCCTTTTTTACGTAGTCAGTCTCACGCCGAGTGGATGGCGTCGATGAAGTATGCACAAGAGCGCAAGAGCTTTTTATTCTCAATTCAGTTTTTTGTGTGTTGAAACTGTATCGCCAGTAATTTTTCCATGATCAAATAACTAAGTTATTCCAGAAGAGAGTAAACATGAGTAATGAATTGATGATACAAAATACAGACATTAAAAGCATCAAAGGAGATAATGATTTGGAATGATTATTGATTAAGTGCAAAAGAAAACGTCAACCAGTGTGTTTTTGACCTCCACTTGGCGACCCCAGGTTGACCTATACACCTAATGCGAAGAGCATTCATCTTCTCATCCCATAAATAAAAGGAGTTCTCTGAAACCTCAACATTTGTCCCACATGTCCAATTGAACAGAGATATGATATGACGAGAGAGATCCATTACGAATCATGTTCTGTTTCAGGAGCAGAGAAACTCTTGACAGTAACCAAATACGACTTTATTTTATAGTGGTCCAATTCATTATTCAACCCATTAAAATTACTCTTCTCTTAATATATTTCCTATAAAACTCCTGCTTCAAATGATACGCGTCTCAACTGAAATCGTCTTCCTCAAACCAATCTCTCTCTCTCTCTCTCTGGAATTAAAAAAAAAGTTTAAATTGAAAACTGATAAGATATTTTATGGAATGTAAGTTTGTGTGAGAAATCAAATTAATTCATTCCACGAAGGATAAAAAAGTTAAACACACTCTGCTCTGCAACATAAATTTAATGTTTTCTCATGCTAATTTATGTATTTTGATGGTATTCTCAGTCATAAACGCATTTTAAAAAACTTTTTCTCTCTTTCAGTGAACCAGAGTGCACCCACCCTCGCAGGAAAAAAACACGAGAGATATATTGGTGTAAATGAAAGAAATCTGAAAAGACGCTGCAAAGTATTTATCTCGAGATATAAAAGTAGCATTTGCTAAGTTCGACTTGTTTTAACCTGATCATCACTACATAAACTAGGAAAGTGTATTGATTAAATGACCATGATGAAGTGCCTGATGATTTTTTGGCTTGAAAGATGAGAAAGCTATAAATTAAATCACTTTGGGTGCCATACGTTATGTAACGCACGTAATTCATATGAAGCCCTACTATAGCGATATGCTACTACTACCTACATAAATTATGACAAGAGTTTTTTCTCTCTCAAATGAGATCACTCTACAAAATTAATTTATGAACAGGCTTTTGTCTTAAACTGTGTTGTACACGGAACGTGGCACGGCATAAATTATTAGCACTTATAAATACTTGTACTAGTAGACTGCCGGTATGGATTCATAAATTTCGGCAGAGATTCATGATTTCATTGGATTGCAATAGACTTTATAGCAATAATGATTTAGCTAATAACAAAAAACATTTCCACTTTTAAATCCCTTCATAATATTTGGTAAATATTGAAAGCTGTAGTAAACCGTAAAAACCGCACATTTGCACATTTTGCAAAAAAATCCCGTTTTGCGCATGTAAGGCAATGCTTTCTTTTTAGCAGCTCGCAATTTGTCAAAATAGCGTAAAACTGCAAAAAGGGTGGAAATGAGCAAGTTTTATAGCTTAATTTACGATGCCGCCTCCAACAACGAGAACAATCAAGTGAAAGGAAAGAGATAAATTATTCCGTGTGCATACGTGTTGACTGCTAATCGCACTAATCTTGGCCGGGCTAAATGTCACTCAGTGTCACCACAGGTCAGCACAGAATCATGGAAAAAAATGGTTGAAGCCAACAAAAGAAAAAAAGTCATTTCAGCTCATACATCACTCTCCATTTCTTCTTGCTGAATATGTACATGTCTTTTTTTGCATTCTCATTTACCTCTCAACGAGCTCAATATTTATGTGGGATGATCAAAAACTTGATATTTATAAAGAAATTATCTCCAACACATATTAATTTTATTTTCCTGCAGCAGACCAAGAAAAAAACGCTTCATCTTTTCAACATATCACATAAAGTTATAATCATCTTTGGCTGTCAATTTAAACCCGTGTAATTTAAAAGTAACACCAAAAAATATTTATGACTTTGGAAGAAATATTTAGCTCACTTTAATATAATATGTGACTGCTCCATAAAGATAAATACGGATGATGACAATGAAAAGAACCAAAAGAAGATTGCGAAATTTTTACTCCTGCACCACCACCGTACAAAAATGTGTGTGTACTAAAAACATGTGCCTTTTTTCCACTTGAATTGAAATGATTTATGTGGAGAAATGGCGTGGCCCACTGCACTACACAGAATTGCATGCATAATGGCATCATATTTTATGAAAATTAGCTCTTTTCTCCCCGTTGCCTTGCAAGGTCAAGGGCCCAGTTTCCCGCAGAATTACTACTGCAATTAACCCAAAACATGATATAACCTTTAAAGTTGGAAATGAGAAATTAGACGTGGACATAAATTACGTGTAGTAGAAGCCGATATCGGCTTCCAGCTTTTTTTATTATTATGTGGGCAATTGAGAGTGACAAAAACTATCCCATATATTTCACTCTGGCCCTTCCAAAACAAATGTGGCATTTGCCCCGATGCGATTTCTGTAAAGAGAGTAGGGGAGGCATATGCACTGCTATCACATTGCCCATGGAAGCATTTCTCTTTCCCCGGCTTGTCTACGGCATTGCATCTGCCTGCACTCTATCCACGAGCGGAGCTATAACTCTCCTTTTATTTGATCCCCTTCTATATAAAAAAAGGATATTTTTTTCTCGGTGTATTTGCGTTCCACCGCAATCCTCATGCCCACCGGCGTGCCATCATTTATGTCACCAACTTTTGAATATATGGCGTTATGCTAAATACGATATGTCAAAATATACAAACGTGCACCCCTACTACTACTACAAAAATGCCCACCGGCGTGCCATCATTTATGTCACCAACTTTTGAATATATGGCGTTATGCTAAATACGATATGTCAAAATATACAAACGTGCACCCCTACTACTGCAAAACTACTTTGCATCAAGTGGCCACTTATCAAAGTAAGTGTGTATATTTTTGTGTGTGGAAGCGGTCCCTTTATTTGCCGGTAAAAAAAGTAACAGGAACAAAATTTGTCTACTTTTTTAGGAGAATTGACCCTTGAAACAAGGAACAATGTCAACTGCTAAACGCTTTTCTCTGTTTTCCTAATCCGTTATACATATAGTCTTGTCATTGACCAACTCTTACATTTGTAGCTGTCACTTTGTATCTGTGTGTGTGTGTGAATGTGAAGGGGTGAAACCATGCATAAATTTCAAAAGTGCACTTGAAATCAACTGGATTCTGTTTTGTCACCACAATCATTCAACTGCTACATTTCCCAATGACAATCAAAAATATTCTACTTGTAATATGTAGATACTTTGCACACTTCACATTTTTACGGGATATGTATGATAAAGAAGACTTACCCGTGACTGGGCCATGATGATGAATCACAAAGCCCAGTGGAGACGGGACACCCTTCTACGAAAAATGTAAAATTTAGAAGCACGAAACTCACTATAGCACTAACGCTGACACTGTCTCACTATTGCCGATATTGCACATGGGGAAATTGACACAGATGAAAAAAATCTAAAAACTAATACACAGTTTCGAAAAATATCTTGATAAACTACTACACACAGTTTCCACTATAAAGTTGATTTTCAGTCAGTAGTACCTAAAAATGCTGTCCTATATTTTTTCCTTCACCTGTTTATTATAATCTACCTCACATTTGTCCAAACAATCAATTTCCTTTTAGTATCACAATAATGGCGAGTCAAAACCCCTTTTTCTTTGGGTGACCTTTAGAGGCTGAATGAGATACTTGTGTTTTCTCTCCTTGTTACTCCAAAATTTACGGCTTTTATTGACTTGTCAGATTTTACGATTTCCTCACTTTCCTCCCTTTTTTTACTGCTGCATCATCAATATAAGGTGCAATAAACGCGGAGCATAAATACAACTCATACAGATTCCTTGTCTCACTCGACACTTGAACGAAGACTTAAAGTAAACAAAAATCGTGTATTCTTTTCTCACTCACTTTTGAAACCTTGCAAGAAATTGCTCCTTATTAAGCCAATAAAGCTGGGAACAAAGTGAAAATCTTTATATATTGGGATTAAAGCATTAGGAGAATTAGATGCAATTTCTGGGCTTTTGTGTGCGCCCTCCGTGCACAATAAAAATATTTTTCTTTTCTACATACACATCTCCCCAAAGGGCATATATGTATGAATGTGCACACTTTTTTGTGATGTACCTTTTGTGAGAAAAAATATTTGCTTCTTGATGACAATTTTTCAGGAGATGGAAAAAATTTGTAATTGCAATCACAATCTTGTTGTCCAATTGGTGAAGAGTGAGAGAGTAAATATTCAAGTGTATATAATTTGGTGGCGTTAGTTGTACGTTACACGCATATAAAATTATTTAGACAAGGTTGACACTCTCTCTGGGTGCGAAACAAAACGCTTGATTTATTGCTTCAGGTTCACAAAAAGTGTAAACACAAAGACCGGCTACTACAGCGTCCTTCGGCTGCTGCGTTCTGCATGCACACGTTTCTTCTTTCTTCAAATGTTCCTTTTCTCTGCTTTTGCAAAATTATTAGAATATTTTTCATATGCAGAAAAATGCACACTGCGTTGTTCCCTTCTTCAGCACGCAAAGGAGAGAGAGAGAGAAGATATGAGATCCCTTTTGAAAAGACTCCAGGTTTCTTAATGGATTGCACGTTGCACACGTAAAAGATTTATTTGTTTCGTTGAAATGAGTTACGAAGAGAGGAAGATCAGAATTACGATGAATTTTTTACACTGGTTTTAAATGTTGTTTCAAAACTGTTTAGTTAAAAGTTATATATGTGAGCTATATCTTTTTTAGAAAAAATATATAACTTTTTTTTGTAGAAATATTACTTTTCTGATATTTCAATCGTATACTTGGTTTTCAAATAGGCAGGGTAAATATTTTTTCTCAGTGTCTCACTTTTTTCATTATCTGTTGTAAGCTATAGGTGACCACTGTCACTGTCACCACGAGACTGACAAATGATTATCCAGTTGACTTGACTGACTGTTGAGTTTTGACTGTCTGCTTCAGGGTCTGATATTTTTTTTTGTATTAGCGGTATGAATTCACTCAATTCAATCCGAACTGATTCTATTACAATGATTATTGTTGTGTATGCCAAAAGAAAATGTATGTGTGTAAATCTGAAGGGATATTCGACTTTTTGTTACTCTTCACGGAATAGCCCTATGCTCTCTCGTCAACAAAGTATATTACAGAGAAATGTAATGTTCTACGCACGACAGAGTCAAAACACACTCGCTGGGCTCTGGGCTTCAACTAAAAGCACAAAGCACATTACGAGCTTTTGTGTGCTCGAAACGTGGTCTTGCTCTCCGCACCAACTCACTGTAGAAATCCAACTTTGTTTCGTATACACACATGTATATATGCCCAGAGTATGGCTCAACAACACGACTCTGAGGAAAAGGGGAATCAAGTCTGAAAATCTCGCTCTGTCTTGCCTACTACATGTGCTTGAGAAGATGAAGTCTTTGATCGGGCTACCCCAAACAAAATTATGAGAGACAAAATCTATATATCCAGGTTCTAGTGTTGAAAATGTAGGTGTAGCTTGGCTTATCTCGAGAGGAAATTATTTGATTATTATTATTGCATTTAAAAAGTTTCTAATTTATGATTCTCTCCTTTTATTATTCCTTCTTCCGATTATCACTGTGCTTTATAATAAAAGTGGACGCAATGCGTTGAAATCGTATACATTTGTATGTATATATATTTGTGTGTCTCCTAAAATTGTAAAATGTCTTTTTTTTCTTCAAGAAAAGTTCATTCACCACTTTTAAATTGCACTACATTAATTTTTGCAGTGTGAAAAAAAATTCGCGCAAAATGAGTTTTATGGAAATGAAGGTGTAGCCTGGCTTATCTCGAGAGGAAATTATTTGATTATTATTATTGCATTTAAAAAGTTTCTAATTTATGATTCTCTCCTTTTATTATCCTTTCTTCCGATTATCACTGTGTTTTATAATAAAAGTGGACGCAATGCGTTGAAATCGTATACATTTGTATGTAGGTATATATATTTGTGCGTCTCCTAAAATTGTAAAATGTCTTCTTTTTTTTCAAGAAAAGTTCATTCACCACTTTTAAATTGCACTACATTAATTTTTGCAGTGTGAAAAAAAATTCGCGCAAAATGAGTTTTATGGGGTGCACGCCTCCTGGAAAAAAATGACAGCTGGAAAAGGAATGCGCTCAAACTTGGCACAGTACCGTCCGGAGTGGAGTCGTGAATGGCGATAAAAAAAGCCGGTGTTGATGATTAATGATGGTTGATAGGTAGGAAAAATGTGTGTGTGTAAAATGCGCCACGATGAAATCTAAATAGGGCCACTGGAGCACTCTCTTATATGAAATGTGAACTGCGCGAGCCGGGGAAAAAACGACAGGGCCCTATACAGCTCTTCAAAAGATGTTTTTAATGATAATGGATATTGTTATTGGTGTAAGAATGAGCGTATATATTGAGCTTATACGTGTCTTCACCGTGTCTCTGGGGTTAAATGAATCTCTATCCCTGTGTAAGTTTATTATGCAGTTTGACTGCTCCTGATGTTAATGATTATGACAGTGAATATTATCCTGTCCTTTTCTTCCAGGGCACGGTGAAAAAAAAGAAGCAAGATGAATTTTTCTTCTTGTAAGGAAAGAAAGAAAAAAAACTTTTTTTTATTTCTTAAGGAATAAAAGAGGAGGAACACATGGACGCACGTCGTGCACTACCGCAAGATTGTCAATCATCGTCTTTCGTCCCTTCTTTTTTTCAGTGGACTTCTCATGAAACATTAGGGAGAAGCTCTGTGTGTCTTGTCTTCTGTTTATATAATATTGTGTTTTAAGGACTTTTTTTCTCGAGTCATTTTCATTCCTCATCTCATATACCCAGGCATAAGCCATGTATTAAATGCACGAGGAAAAAGAGAGAGAGAGAAAAAAAGAGCAAAAAAGCATTAAACCATAGCTCGAGCTTGCTCTATCCTGCTTCGTACGCTGACTTGATGTGAGGTATACGTATAGCAAACTGTCAGAAAGTGAAGAAAAGGAGGAACCTGTCTTTCCATCTTCCACAGTCAGAAAAAAGGAGACTCCATTTGGGGCCCACCAGAAACAAGGCGGTGATCTCTGGGTTGGCGACGCCTTTCCTCACAAATATCCACTTGCCAACCACCAACCCATTCCACATCCGCGCCCACTCTGCAAAACTTCACTCACTCGCTCACTATTTCTTCCTTGGCTCATGTGGATCGCTCGAGAGCGGACTCAAGTAACGTTTCTGTGTGTGCTGAGAGCAACGCTATATTTACTTATAATGATATTCCTCATCGTGTTGTATACGCACCGTATACCATATCACAGGCTTAGGGGAAAACGCTTGCACACACACACACATCTCTCTCTCTTTTGCCTTTCTTGCTTTATTCTGCATAAGTAAGCACATACATTATATCATGAAGACGGAGAGAAACTGAAATATTGGAGAGGCATAGTAATCATATCTTATAACATGACCATGTCGAGCGAGATGCAAAAAGCTCAACGAGTTTTCCTCTCTAGAAAAAAAAACTTTTTTTTCCTCCGTTTTCCTCTTTTTTCAGATGTTCTCTCCCTCTCTCCAAGTTTTACTTCTATTTTCGGTAGAGCGTTGACTAGCTTGTTTCGCTTTTAGTTTTTTTTGCCAACGCCACACACAAACTCTGGAAAACTGGAGAGAGAGACTGAGCCTTATGTATAATGCACAAGCTTTTCTCTTCCGTACGAAGGAGGAAGAGATATGAGGAAAAAGCTTCGTATTTTACAACGATTCCCTTCTCTTCGGACTTTTGCAGTGGGAGAATGAATCTATGGGCAGAAAGGAATCCATTTCTTTTTTCACTTGTCATTTCCATTTACTCTTCCTTTCCTCTCTCTCTCTCTTTCTCAGTTTTTTAAATAACGCTGGAGAAAAACGGAGGAGCCGACAACAACTTTTTTTTCTTTTTCCCTTTCCTTCGTTCATTCTGTAACGTGCATAATGTCCTGTCGTAACCATAAAACTGTCACCTGGAAATGTTCCCCTTGCTCTTGAACAGAGAGAGAGAGAGAGCAGCTCGAGAAACTGGAGAGAAAAGTGAAATGAAATGGATGGGAAAGTGAGGGAGTCAGTATCTCTTCCCACATTCAATGAAATGAATGAATCGTAAAGAAAGGAGGAAGTAATCTTGAAGACAAAGCCTAAGAAAAAAAACGTCTCATAAATAAATTCAAGAAAAAAAAGTTTATCCTGAGAATCATCAAAAACTAGAAGAAAAAATTATTGTTGACACAAAAATGCATTTTGCATTCCTCATGTTTACATTGATTTCTAATGACTCCTCATTGACTCAAAAACGAGACAATGAAAATTCACCTTTTTACAAGGAAGAATTGCAAAATTGGCACATTTTCCGCATCTCGGTGAAATATTATTGAAGTCGAAAGGTTTTCTGAAGGTCTCTCCACTTCCAACTCTCAAATACTTTTGAAAAAGTTTCTCTGGGGTTATGGTAAACACTAAAGGTTCATAAAACTGTAGAAACTGTCACTTGACTAAAATTAATGATTATAAATGTATCTGCGAAAGAGTGTGTGTGTATGAGAAAGAAAGAGAGAGAGAGAGAGTGCACTCACGGAGTGTTTGTAGTAATAGTATAGTCGTCGTAGTAGCATGCACCCATACAGCCCAAAAACTACGTTTTTCGCTTCCTATCCCAAAGTCAATTCAAAATATGAATGAATGGATTCTTCTGTATTTTTATCATCATCATCATCTCATTGTAGGAATGCACGGGCATACACCACACCACACACACACACACACGTTTTTAGTCTTTTATTGTAATAACTTTTTCATCTGCCTTTTCCTCCTTGGACAGTAAATCATTAAGTTTTTTTACGACTGACAACATGCAAGGTCGTTCGTTCACACACATACACAGAGAGAGAGAGAGAGAAAATGATAATGATGACGCAATGCATTCATAAAAAAAGGTGTAAAAATATGAGTGGCGGTGGAGAAACTTTATTATATCGTTCCTCCTCTCCCGCCTTTTTGACAATGATGAACAATTACACATGACTTTAAGGACTTTTATATCCATTCATTCTGCCAGATCATCGTTTCTCCACTGACACACTAACTGACTTCCACCATGCTGGGATGTTGAGTGACGGACGGTCAATCATTCATTTAGCCTGTAATACGTTATCGTTAGGAGGAGAAAAGTATCCTTTTTAGCGAAAATATAAACTGTAGCAACGTGAAACTACAAAACCGCTAAGCCTAAAGAGCAGAGTCATCCAAGTCATGTCATGTCAAAGTCAATCAGTCAGTATGGGAGCTTAAACGTGAAATGCTCCTTGCCCCCTTTACAATATTATTATTGACTATGGATATATGTATGTATACAATATATAAAAAAAGAGTTGATGAAGTGAGAAAATGACAAATTGATAGTCAATTTTCGCTTTTTTCCATTGAATGCTTACATATACACTGATTTTTTCGGAGGAGAGAGAAAAAAAGTGACATCCGGATTGACGGGGCAAATGATGTTCTTTTCTCAAGTGTGCGGGGCACATACAGTACACACACGGGCCTTGTTCCTGTCGTCACTTTTGATTCTTTTTCATCATCATCAAAACAGACAGGATGGAAGGATTCGCAGAAGAAGAAGAAGGAGGAGTGTGTGGCATCTTCCCTTAGTGCGGGGCACATACAGTACACACACGGGCCTTGTTCCTGTCGTCACTTTTGATTCTTTTTCATCATCATCAAAACAGACAGGATGGAAGGATTCGCAGAAGAAGAAGAAGGAGGAGGTGTGTGTGGCATCTTCCCTTCTCACACAAGACTCTTCTGGATGAAGGCTGTTTTCTTCAGTGTTGCATTTTTTATTGGGATTCTTGGGCATTATATATACTTCTTGGCTCAAAGTACTAAATGGATTGATTTGATAGACTTTTGAGAGACTGGATGGATTCCTTTCTGATGCTAAAATTGGTTTGGATTTCCGATTAGGATTGACAGCCAAAGTCGGTAATGAAATGCCACGGTGCAAGGGTCTAGAAAACTTTAAACTCTTTTTTTTTTGTAGACGAGATGACATGATCCCAAAAAAATGATTTTTTGAAAAAAGAAGAAGAGGAGCATTTCTTCCTCAGGTCTTAGGTTATTTCCAGTTGTT
The DNA here is from genome assembly GCA_027743915.1 of Seira sanloemensis. Lineage (NCBI taxonomy): Eukaryota > Metazoa > Arthropoda > Collembola > Entomobryomorpha > Entomobryidae > Seira > Seira sanloemensis. Next base: position 12,392 of record JAHZMY010001069.1, read on the forward strand.
TACCTAAAAAATGAGTGACGTGTTTCCGTAATGCCTTAAAACAATCTTCTTCTTCTCCGCTCCTGGCGTCGCTGATGAGCCCTGGAAGGGCTGGTGTTTGAGTAAGATTGATATATTTTTACGTAAACATTGAATCTCGTCGAAGACAGGCTACTCTTTTTCTTACCACACAATCATCCCATTTCCATTTCATTTACTGACTTGATAGAATTCCGTCCACCAGAAACAGTGTACTACTATAGTGTTTCACTTGTTTTGCTTATTCCTTGCTCTATTTGATGGCTCTTCACTTTGAAAATTCATTGATTGATGATTTTTCCCTGAAAGAAAATAAATCTTTTCGACATGATTCCCAAAGAAAAAGGCCTTGTCTCTGTTGTCTTGATCCTGTCTGTTTACTTGTCGCTCTTTAGAAGTGAAAAAAGTAACGAGAAGGGAGTCCATTAATGCATGTATCCCACATTATGTAAAATTAAAGGCTGCAAAGGCCCTAATATGGCAGTTGTTATATGTAGTAGCTCGTAAGCAATTTTCCATGACGCAACCCCGTAGTATTAGTATATCTGTGGTGTCTCTTATTATTAACAATTTTTTTCTGCCACTGATCCCTTTCATTCATTTCTACAAGGAGAAGGAGAAAAAATCACTTTTTCCCTGGGCTGACAATATTAAGATGAAATGAAGGAGAAGAGGAGACGATACCATGGGCATCAAAGTGGAAAAGGAGCTGATACATTTTTCAAACAAAATGGAAAGACGAAGGAGGAGGAGGAGGATGATGATGAGCCTTTACAATCATTTTTTCTCTCCTTCCTTCGAGCAAAGTCAAAGCAAAAGTCTTATCATCTCCTTCCATATTAACCACATGCTTTATAAAAATATTTTCGGGGAAATAGCAAAAGCCAACAAAGTCAATAAGTCGGCGTAAGTCAAAGGAAGAGCGCTTCATATAGTCATGGTACACCTATTTACTGTCATGTTCCTGATGGGTGATAAGGTGGCTCAGAATAATGGAGAAGAAAGGACGGAGACAAGACTCGCTTTTTTCCTCGAGAGGGAGAATCTCTCTCTCTTTTTCTGTGAGAAAAAAGAGAGAAGGGGAAAAAGGAGAAATCAATCAATGACAGACAAAGTCCAAATAAAAAAGGCAGAGTTTGAACTTGCATGCATATCATACGGCATAAATGATTGTCATCCTGTCCCTACATCTAAGCTGAGAATGGTTCTTCTTCAAACACACACACAAAACATATATACCGATAGTGCGGCGGCTCCACATTTTCCATGATATTATTTGCACGAGAGAGTGTTTGAAATCTCTGCTTTTTTATATGCAAAAAGCAAGCCAAGCTTTAGTGGAAAGAAAAAAATGAGAGAGAGTTTCGGGCCACGAGAAAGTTTATTTTTCTGGAGACGAAAGTTTTTCATCCCGGAGAAAATAAAGTGATTTGATCTGGAAGTGGAATGGAGTTTATTTTCCAGGAGAAATTGGAACTGGACATTAGTTACACTCTTCCCTGGGAAAATATGATGATGCTATGCAGCACGACGGAATGGAATGGACTTTTATGTTTCTTTTTGGAGATTGCACTGGGAACAAAAAATCGCATAGACTATCACGATGATGAAGGAGATGGGATTGCGAGGAGGTTACGGAAGGAAAAAAATGTATATTTTTTGAGAGAGCCGTGGTAAGTGTAAGCTTTTGGCCAAGGAAAAAAGCAGGTCGATAGGAGGCAGACATCCTCATCAAATCCGATCAATCGCTTGAAACGACGGCGACGCGTGTGCATGTGCTCTATGGAGCTTTGGAAGACGTCGTGTGTTTTTTACACAATAACGCTGATACAAAAAATGTTATGTAATTTGTGCTGAGTGGAGGAGCTAATACGGATTGATTAAGATATGAGACGACGAGATAGTATAGCTCGAGCGAATGTGCGGAATGCAGTGTGTGTGCATTGCTATTTTTCTTTGTCGTGGTTTGGTCATCACCAAATTCAATTAAGCATGAGAGGAAACGGGATGTGTGTGGCTTTAATAATGTATCGAGTCGACCGACGAAAATATATATTACATATTAATGGCATATCGAGGTAATTACATGCTTTCTTGGAATATTACAGGAATCGTATTAGGGAATGTCCAAATTATGGCTATTTTTAATGGATGACGAAAATATGGATAATGAATGTAATTATAAATGCCTTGTTATAATGGGTTACGTATGAATTACGTATGGATTGTTATATTTAGTTTTGACAGGAGAAGGAAATATTTATCAGGAGACAGTTGACCTCCACCAAGGTACTGGCCTGTTTTGGGATGACTTGTTTTGCCGAGAACTGAGAGGTGGGTGTGATCAGAGAGATTGACATGGGATGGGGAAAGTTTGACAAAAAGCAGAAGTAGGTAAATTGGATTTATTGAGCCGTCATGACTTTTGGAACTTGAAAGTATGTTTGCATACAGATACAAGTTTCAAGCAAAGTTGTTCCAACATGAACAATATGAATTTGTTTTAGGAATTGAGAATCTGAAACGCAAAAAACATAACTCCCGGTATCTAAAATTAAGCAAAGATGAAATTTTTTAACATGGAAATTTTACTCACAACTAATTACAAGCCCGTAGCAAGTTGTGTTCCCCAAAGAATAATTTACGTTAAGTATTGATTCAAATGTAATGTGCATGTTCAACATGCTATAAATTTGATTAAACCCTTTATTCAACAAAATATCATTTTCCATTTGAACATGCGGATTTTATTTCACATGAGCACATTCAGAATGCAAAAGTTCAAATAGCCCTTGTCTACAAAAATTGACGAAACAAATCCCACGTTTAGATTATTCTATCTTTAGTATAATACTGGTGCAAAAACATGTGTTCTCACGTAATATTAATGCAAATTTATTTGAAATTCAAACTCGTAAAAATGATTTTACCTCCCCATAAAACTTTATGCGTACCACAGAGCCCAATCGGGCTTCACCTTCAGCTGTACAATTTTTCCCATTGTTCAGTTCTTGTAGTTCACACCTTACCACCATACCATCATCGTATTAAATTCCGATACATTTTTATCGACGCCAGAGAATTTATTCGTCCTGCACTTGAATCATACAATATTCATTAATATCGAATTTTTACACGAATTAAAATAGCAAATGATTAACCTTTTCTGCTCCCATTGAACCTTTTATTATTCTTCGAGAAAAAAAGCATGAAAAGGCTGTTCAGTTTCAGTCTGCGAGAGTTGACTTTTTAGCCATGGGAAAATGTATTGAAGGAGCTTCAACTATCGAATTTCCTTTTGAAACGACATTTGCAATAAAAAGCAATTATTGAAACGCTTTCAAAGCCCTGAAAGTTTCTTTTCTTGCGTTTTAAAGGCCGTGAAGAGGCAGAAAGCAGTTCGAATTTTTTATGCGCCAATGGCTCCGGTGTGAAAGCAGTCCGCAATCATTATTGTGATTATCATTGTTATTATTACACCAGCCAAACAAAGGACGTAAAAAGGTATATAGGGGTACACATTTTAATCATATTTTCTCACTCAGATCGCACCGGCATCCCTTCTTCTGTCGTACCACCTATGATGCATCCATGGCTTTTCCTTGCTCCACGCTAAATTGTATCAAAAATGTAAAATGTTTTTAGAGAAAAATTCTTGTGTACATTTATGAAAACAGCAGGATGCACTTTCAAGTCTCCTTAAAGTCCCTTCCCTCATTCTCATCAAAACACGAGAAAAAATTCCTTCACTCTGTCACTCAAAATTCTTTCAAAAAGGTACATGCTCACATGGCATATTGCATAACATCCTTTTTATTTATATATTCAGTTTTTAAAAAAAAGTTTGACAAAAAATCCCGTGGATCGTCCTCCTCTCGAAAAAAATTGTATTTGGGAAGCCCACCGCAGCGTTTGTCTTCAAAGATACTTTATGCTTTCTACACAAAGTCAATACGAGACCAAAACTTCTGGTGTGTAAAATATGAATAGGGAAAAAATGAAATATATGAATTTTTTCTTTTAAAAAATCCTTACAATTTATTGTGTTGTGATATACTCTACGCCTGTTGCTGCACAGGAGGGGGAATCACATTGAAACCCGTCATTATCTTTTTTCCCCAATGGAAATTATCATNCACATTGAAACCCGTCATTATCTTTTTTCCCCAATGGAAATTATCATTTTTGTCAACATAGGTGTTCCTCAATAATAAATTTGAGCGTGTATCAGGTGACTTTATCATGAAAAAAGTCGAAATTTTTTTGTATAAAGCAGAACCTGATAACTTGAAGCGTTCCTAAATATGTATGTATATATGCAAGAGGGATGAAAAGTCTCAAGATTCTCATCAAAGCCTCCTCTCTTTCTCTCTTTCTGATTTCCAAATGCACTATAAAAATATCAAGGGAATAGAATTATTGGCTAATTTTGGGCCATGCGATACATGTCATGACATATGCCACGCTCAAGCCTTAAAAACAATTTATTTTTGCAAAACACGAGACGACATGAAAACAAATTTCTATTTGATAATGCAATAAACTGTGAAGGAATGCAGTGCATACACACAGTCAAACCTGTCACTTTGACTTGATGATTGCAAAGCGTTGCTTGTAGTCGACCGTAATAATAAGTAATAAAAATAATACCTAAAACTTGAATTTTCACTCTGGTTTTTGCATACAAGAAGAGACGGAGAGGGGATTTTTTTTCGTTTCTCAATTTTTAAT
>JAHZMY010001070.1:0-12333 GCA_027743915.1 Seira sanloemensis
TTGTTATGATTATTGCTCTTGTTTGTTTACAAATGTTTATGAAACGAATAATTTGGCGATTGGGAGGAAAAGAGAGAGAGAGAAAGAGCGGAAAGGATTAGAATCATTTCCGCTGCACTGCAACTAGACGGCGGCGCCGGAAAAGAGAAAGTGGGCTTATGCAAATAAGTACTTCGTTTGCACTGCAGGAACTTTTACAGGAAATACAGAAATTGGTGGGATTACAACGGGCCTGGATTTACATCTTCATTTAGAAGATTTTGTAAGTGCTGTGAACAAATTTCAGAGAGAAAGAGATTGTAATTCCAGGTTTAGAAAAGTTGGCACAAAGCGCACGTGTATTGTTGCTGCTGCTTCAATCTCAAATGAAATTTCAAACTCGATTCACTCGACCTGCCTTTTATCCTCTATCCACTTTTCATTGATTTTTTTTCCTTTCTCTCTCTCAAACAAAAGTCGAGAAAGCACTAAAGATATTTTTGGATTTTTTCAGACTATTATAGATAGGTGGCCGAAAAAATGAAATCAGCAGATCTCTCTCAAAAAAATACTTGTCTTCCCTATTATATTTTTCTGTGAATTGCTCACTCACTCACTCACTCACTCACTCACACAGACAATCATGGAGAAACTAAAATAGAATTGCCTTTTTCCTTTTTTTTGGTCGAAGAGAAAGGAAAAAATAGCTCTTTTATTCTTCTATTCTACAGACTTTTCTTTTATTGTTGCTGATACTTTTCACTGATATTATAACATTTTTCTTTCTCTCTCTTCTTTCATTCTTTATTTCTCTGCAAAGAGAGAGAAAAAAACACTAAGAAAGAGATGGAATGAAATGATACTACTACTGCTGCAAGTGTGGAAGTTGACTTGTACGTGTTTTCCTCACTTCAAAAAAATAAATTTGAAAGAGCAGGTGTATCATTATAATAGGGAAGAATACCACTTTTTTAAAAATGTATTAAGGAGATAGAGAAAGTTTGAAAAAAAACTTGTCTACTAGTCTTGTTTTTATTCTCTCTCCAACTTCTTTTCCCTTCAGCCTAAAGTAAGCCTCACAGTCCGCCACGGAATGCTAACTAAGCTTTAAAAAAAAGAAGAAGCTCAAAGCATATTTTTTGACGCATGCATGGATATTGCATTCATCTCTCTACTTTTAGAGCTCATACATAAGCCATGTAGAAAGAAAGGAAAAGTCTCTCATGATGATATATATGTGTGTGAGTGGTGTGCACACAGCCAGCCTTGCAGAAGCATAGGCCAGAAGCCCTGGGTACAACTTTCACTTCCTCCAGATGATGAGCGATGTAGCGGCGCATGCCATGGACAAGACGGGGAAATTATATCCCTTCGTATTCATATTACTATGCTCTAGAGAGAGACTTCTTTTCCCTTCAGCCTAAAGTAAGCCTCACAGTCCGCCACGGAATGCTAACTAAGCTTTAAAAAAAAGAAGAAGCTCGAAGCATATTTTTTGACGCATGCATGGATATTGCATTCATCTCTCTACTTTTAGGGCTCATACATAAGCCATGTAGAAAGAAAGGAAAAGTCCCTCATGATGATATATATGTGTGTGAGTGGTGTGCACACAGCCAGCCTTGCAGAAGCAAGCATAGGCCAGAAGCCCTGTGTACAACTTTCACTTCCTCCAGATGATGAGCGATGTAGCGGCGCATGCCATGGACAAGACGGGGAAATTATATCCCTTCGTATTCATATTACTATGCTCTAGAGAGAGCTGTGAGCACCGTTTCTCCGCTTTCGGCGGATGGGAAAGAGAGAGAGAGAAAAAAAAACACACACATTCTCACACATAGAAAGATCCCCCTCTTTAACTTTTCCTTCCCAGACAATTTTTCACCGCGAGCCTGCCTCTGCCATCGTGCAAAAGACGGGGGCAATAAAAAGGAAAGCCGGCTTCATTTTTTCCCATGAAGTTTTGTTTTGCCTCCATTCTCCATACAGCCAACAGCCTACGACTCGCAACTCGCAATGTGTGCGGCAGTGTAGTACTTTCACTTTCTTTTGATGTTTTTTTTGTCTCCCGAACTTTTTTTTGAAAAGGGAAAAAGCGGTAAAGGAGGTAAATATAATGTTTTGTATGAAAGGCGAAATTTCTCTCGGAGAGAGAGAGAAAGATGAGAGATGCTTCTTTCATGAAAGTAAAAATATGCACGGCATGCTTTCTCCAATGATAAAAGGATGGGAGTAATATGTACGACTTGTTTTTTGAAAAAGGCTCGTTTGCCAACACAAAATAAATATCTTATATTTTTGTTTAATATTCTCCATTTTTTCTCCCCTTTCTGCTCTTCTTCTCAAATATGGAAAAAAGAGTGCGCTGCAAGGTAAATGAATAGGAGAGAGAGAGAAAAAAGAAAGAGCATTATTACAAAATGTGCGCTTGGTTGTCATTCCTCATGCGTCTCTTGATTACGTATGGCCTAAAGGGAAGGTATATATAATGAAATTGTGTGCAGCATTAACTCATTCCATGAAAATGTCCAGCTGGGACTCATAAAGATTGTGCCGAGGACGGAGCAGGAAATCGGATTTTTCATCGCGGAGAAGAAAACGCAAAGGAAGGAAGATATCAATTTCTTGGCGTACATTTCACAATGATTTGCATACCGCTGCTCTTAAACTGGCAAATGGACGGGGATAAGACTTGAAGTAATTTTTGAGCTCTGTTGGTGGTCCGTCATGTTTCCTGCTACTTGCATATATTTCTTTACACAGGCAGGAGAAAATCGACAAAACAATTTTTTGAGAATATTTAGTTGGAGAGAGAGAGAGGGAGAGGGAAAGTAGTATAAAACTAATTTATAGTTTTTTCCTGCCCGGGATCTCGATCTATTTAATATGCTTCATGCTAAAAACTTATCCAAAAAAGGTAGGCTTTCTTTTGCTCTCGGGTCGAAGGAAATAGTGGACTCTGGAGAGTAGAAGTAAGGAAGAAACAGGAAATTTCAAGAGGGAGAGAGAGAAAGCTAAGAAAAAAAGTTTGTTTTGTGGCTCCCAGTTTTGCAAGGCTTTTCCAATTTCGGCATTCTGGTTTACCCAACATACTCTCAGGCGAAAATATGTGCTGTGAATTATTAATACTCAAATGAAAAGGATAAATAAAAAAGGAAGATGGGTTTCTCATGCTATTACAGTGTAAGCCTCTGAAGGTAAGACTATTTTATTACGGGGAGAGATGCGGGGAAAACTTTGTCATAATTGCATGCATGGGCTAATTTGTTGAGATGAGTTTGAGCTTTAATGATAGGATGCTGGAAATGGCTTCAATGATATATGAGCTGGCAATGGCATTATTCAACTTCTTTCTCCCTCATTTAAGATTCATAAATTCGCCGTTGGAAAAAGAACTTGCTAAATTATGGAGATGCGGTGAGAAATTAACAGGAAGCAGAATGAAGATAATGTACATATGTACATTTTAAAAGCAAACTCAGAAACGGAATTTGTAATGGGTTCCGTCTCTTAATTGTCTCCATGCTTTTTACACAAAAATGTACCTATCTTCTGGGAATTTATACATGTATTCCATGTAATTACAGCTTTTAAAAGCTTACACACAAAGATAATACTTCCGTGAGACTGTCCAAATTCTCCTTACAAATTGCGTATAAATTTTTAAATCGCTGTAAAATTTAAGATTATTTTTTCCCTTTGTCAATTTAAAAAAATACTTTACGTGTAATTGGTACAAATTTTGCAGGGAATTCATGTACCTACCTAAAGTAGATATATGCAAACATTTTATGGTGTCCTCTGAATTTTGCCTACTTTCAAAACTACTTATGTATATGTATGTATATGAGTACGTCACGAGAGTGAGAATGATTTACAATGTGGTAAAAAAGACTCATGAAATAAAAATCTTAATTGGAGGACACAGCGTGGGATCAATTTATCGAGCATGATGAAACTAGTCTACCAGGATTTTATGACTTAGTCAGAAAGAGTTAAGTTTACAATGCGGCATATCTTCTCACAGGGATTTTAAAAACTGATAACTGAAATTTATGGGAGATAATCATCACGCTCCAGGTCAGGTAAGAGCCTGCTAATAAATACTTTTACAAACTAAATTAGGAACTTTATCCTAGAAAAAGTTTCAACTTTGGAGTCACTCTTAATTTAAAAAAAGAGGTGATTTAACTAAGGCTATTTTACGCGTATTTCAGAACCTATCTTATACGTATCGATGAATAACATCCAGAATCTGATTAGCTCCAAATCCACAAACTGTTCCATTTACAAAAATTCGAAAGCGTTCCAAAATCTCGAAATATACATAAATGCTATTAATTTACTCTACAGATTGTATTAACTCCTATTAAATTATGTCTTCCTTTACGAGGTGAAGGTGGTAAGGTCAATCTATTTCATTTGAAAATTCCACACACCACGCTGATTCAATTTTTGTACGCCAAGACAAAACAAATGATCATTTTTACACCAAAAGTAGCAATAAGTGTTCCCGCTCTAAGAATACTGTTCTCATACTCATCAGTAACTTCTGACCTACACATTACACACCTTTTGGAATTTTAATTTTAACCGTTATCTTATACTTTGCAGACATATTCTGGTAACAGCAAGAATGGAAATCAGTAACTTACCATGAATTACGATTTCAGTATCCTTATTTATTTCGTATAGCCTGATTGCTTCTTCTAGCTCCATTTGGTGTGATATGGTACAAGGGTCCCCTAATCACAAACAAAATTGAATATTTGTCAGCAACATTTTTAAATAACCCATACAATGTTTTTATACTTTTATGATCAGACCAGTCACGGAATAAAATATTTACATAGACTTTATCTACTTGAAATTCATAGCATTCACAGCTTCCACTTATATAAAATTATTGACGAAAGTGACTCATCGCAGAACGCAAATCTCCCGAGTCATTCGAAATGTGATCTGACACCGACAGGCGTCTGTCTTCAGTCAGTGACACATTCATCCTTTCCAATAAGAAAAAATGTAAATGTAATTGAATTGTCATTATTCAATCAAATTACCCATTGTAGGCCGTCTTAACTCTAATCTCAGGCACTTCATTATCACTATTAGCAAGTGGCGAAGGCATTTTGTCGATTCCGTTACAGTTATATACTTTTTTGTCAACAACAATATAAATATATCGGTATATAAGCAATGAGGAAAAACGGTTGTCTTCCCTTTTCCCAAACTTTGTCTTACGAAACAAAAAACTGAACAGAAAATGATAAGCTCTTTGGTACAAAAAGACCGTTATTTATGGTTTCATGTCTTTTTCAGGCGCTCCTTCCTTTCCTTCAAAATGTGCAAACTTGGCTGCTTTTTCTTGTGTATTCCAACTTTTAAAAAAATTATCTCATTTAGCACACTTTTTCCTTCCGGTTTCCTTCTCAATTTCCTCCTCCGACGAATTCTCTTTCTCTCTCTCTCAAAAACTTAAGGCGTTCAAAATGGAATGTGAGTTAATACGTTGTAGTAATACGAGTTTAAAATGGAATGTTAACAGTTACATAACCCTTCTTTTCCCTCCCTTTTTAAAAAACAGTTAAAAAAGATATAGCGTTCAACTCAAGAGAACAACTGAAACAAAACTAAAAAAAGGAAACAGTTCCCCAGTAGATTTCTTTCGGAGTAATAACGGCATTCACATCCGTCGTCGTTTTCCTCGTCCTTTCGGTAAAATAATGAGGGCTTCTTTTTCCACCAGTCTCTCGACTTTAATTTTGGAAATCACTTATCATCTGTCTCCCTTCTTTTCACCTTCTTCTCTCTCTCTCTCTTTTCTTTTCCTCACTTTACTTCCCTACAAACTTGAATGAACATAAAATAAAAAGGTAAAAAAAATTGAAAACGGGGGAAACGAAAAAAAACCCTCAATACTCTCTCTCTCTTTTCTTTTCCTCACTTTACTTCCCTACAAACTTGAATGAACATAAAATAAAAAGGTAAAAAAAATTGAAAACGGGGGAAACGAAAAAACCCTCAATATCTACAACTTCACCTACTTTTTTATACAAAAAAAACTAAAAAAAATTAATAAGTTGAATCGAAACCCATTTAAAAAGTATGTGCAGTAAGCTGCCTTCGAGAGCTGCCTTTGCTTGGTCTCTTCTTACAGCTTCTCAGCCTGTCTCAAAAAATATATGGTCATAACTGTTATGTTCTGTGAACACCTACCATCAAAAGACCAAGTGTAGGTAAATCTGTACATGTATTCATCTTCTTCCCTATCTCACCAACTTTACTACCAGGGCAGCCTTAAACACTTGCAGTACCATTCACACAGTCAACACTTTTTTTTCTCTATATTTTGTATAATGAAGAGAACAAGAGAAGAAGAAGAAGAGAGAGAAAAAACCACCAGTTTTTTAATTCTAATCCTTTCCACTTTTTTTTTCTTGCCCAACTCGCCTCTAACTCCTCTCTGCTTCCCAGGACAGGGACAGACTGTGTCGGAATGTGTGTGTATCTGTTATTCTTTATTCTATTAGCTTCACTTGTGTTCTGGGTGATGCCAGCAGGCACGCACCATTAGAAGAGAACAGGTAAACAGGTAGGAAAGACACGAAATAATAGAATTTTGGTGCATGGACTTCCTCCACTTGTAAAAAAAATTTCCTCTTTGGCTCTTTTGTGACTCTCTCTCTTCTCTGGATATCTGTTTTGGCAGGAGAGAAAAGAGAGAGAGAGAGAGAGAAGAAGGCTTTTTTGCATGAGCAGCAGCAGCGGCAGAAGAAGCGGCACTGAGCCCACTAAATGAATGTTACACTTGCTTTTTGTGTATTGTGTGTGAAACTTGTTTCACTTTTCGGGAAAACGCTGCTGCCATTTCATTATGATTATTTCAGGAGGAGGAGAAGGAGAAGAAGAAAACACACACGTCTCGCACAGACAGAAGCTCTCTCTCAGTTTTTTTCCAGTCGCTTCAATTTTCACACGCTCCTTTTAATATAGCTCTTGTGACTGGAAACTAATATATTTTTTTCCCTTGGAGTCAAACGAATAAAAAAAATTCGAGAGCCCATAAGTACAGATTCCATTTGTATAAAAACGTTCTTCCATCTCGTTTTTCTGTTTGTTCTTTCAGAACTTTTTTCCCTATAGCTTCTGGATGAGATTCGCACAAGGAAATTTCACATAATTCCCCTTACACCAGGAAGAAAAAAGAGACGCCTGGAGATGTTGGCTTAATGCATTACATAACATCCAGAAAAAAAGATTTTATGTATGTATATAAAGGGATCACACAAAATGTAAATAGTTTCCTCTTCACAGCAGTTCAATTCAGTTTTTCAAGATTTGCAGAAAGAGAGAGAGAGTGAGAGAAAGAGGATCAAGCTCGAAAGACGAGGTCTAATTCAAAGCAAACACCACGACCAACTTGAGCTCACTACAAACACTCATATTCCTTCATTCGCATCTTTTAAAGATCCACCAAGAAGATCATCAACTCAGACCTGGAGAGACTTGAGAACCACAAAGAAGTCAACGCGGAACAAGGCCTCCAATCCAACTCCATTTTTTCCTCCCAACTTGCCGATCATATGAAGGGAAAAAGTAGCAGCAGCATGCGTTTCATTTCCAGTTTCTCTTTTTTCCCTCTCTTCCCCCTTATCTTTTTTCTCTTTCCGCTGGAGAGTTAGAGAAGGAGGAAGGACTAGTTCCTGGAACCAAATTGTAATGCAATACTATCTTCCTCATATCCATCTGAAGAGAAACTGTCTAATGAAAGCACTATACATTTTAGTGGCAATTACAGTTCAAACAGAACGAGGGAGAAAATTTGTTCTGCTCCGGGAGGAAAACTTCTTGATCTAATGCAATTTTTTTCAACTTCTCCTCTGACTTTTTCNCTGCTCCGGGAGGAAAACTTCTTGATCTAATGCAATTTTTTTCAACTTCTCCTCTGACTTTTTCTTCTCTCTCAGAGCTGACTTTGACTTTGGGAAAGATATTCTTCTTTTTTTTCTCTAATAAAAAGGAAACAAAGCGTGATCGAATAGACATGGACTACCTATATATTTTGCTACGTATGCAGACTACGATCATGTCATGAGAACCGAGTGTGTAGGGATTGCTGCTCAAAAGCCCCATTTCATAATACATTATAGATGGGTTAGTAAGGTAATGTTACGAATACCTTTTTACGCTACCTTCAATAATGAAAAAAGAAGCTCGACGTGTTAAAGGGGGTGTAATGAAACCTTTAAAAAAATAGTTGACTACAATGTCGAGCTATGTGTACATGCTAAAAAACATTCCATCAGAGCAAAAAAAAAATCTTGTATTCTCTCAACTCCCATACATTCACCATTCACCGTCCCCAGTGCATTTGGCTTATGGCTTCCGTGCAAAGAAACAATAATAGGGTAAAAAAAACTCACACACTCGGCCTTTACTTTTGCTTTGCTTTAACAATTTTGTTTTTTTGGGGAAGAACATGAAAGGATTGCTATTCGGATTGGTCATTCATCCATTCTCTTTCCTTCTGTGTGTGTGTGTCTGAGAGTGAAGCCTACTTAGAAAATAAAAATGTATTAAAAAGTTAGAAAAAAAGTCAAGTCAAACCTCTCTCTCTCTTTCTGACTGAGTATTACTTTGTTACATGTCTATAACGATTCGGTGTCGGGATAAAAGACAGAGGAATGGAGTGGAATGGCTTGTTTTATGTGATGTTATTATGTTTGTCTTACGGTGGAGAGAGTCTTTATTGAATCGCTTTTTGAAGTTTTCTTTCTTTGCCCGTTGTGCATGTCAGCCGAAAACACGACATTGGGAGAGAAGGAAGGTGTGTGTGGAGCTTGGCTTTGGCTCTCTCTCTCCAGCCTTTCGGATACTCGCTTTTAATACGAGAGTAATGGGAGAAAATGGGCAATAACTAAATAGGAAATGGATGGATGGATGGAAATGGCAATAATCATAATCATATCAGAAGGGAAATGCGAAGGCGGAGAGCTGGAGATAAATTGGTTTACATCTCCTCTATCCTTAAAAATTTGCAACGAGAGCTGGCTTGTAGTACTGTATACAAGCCTCTTATCATGAAATGAGATAGGGGTAATCTAATACCATTTTTTTACAGATAGCGGATAATCCATTCTCGTTTCTAATTTGACTTGAGGTAGATGAGATACTTTTAATATTGCAAAATCGATTCCTCTGCAATCTCTATCACGGCAAAAGGAAAAAACTATGGGATAATCCCAGAACTGATAAGCACAAGAGATTATTTTCGGCCGGCGCTTGCAATTCCGTTCGAGGAAGCAAAAAATAGTCTTACATATTATCCCCATATATTAATTATGCACTATGCAGATATGTATGTATGGCATGGTGCAGGTTGATACAAAAAAAACTTTCATATTATTGTATGGTAACACGAATTTGATTTTGATTGAAGGGGGTCAAAAATGGCTAAAGAATTGGCTCTACACACGTCTACAGAAAAGGAACTTGATAGCGTCTCTCTATCTCTTCTCTAGCATTCTCCTCGTGATAATGTTGAATGATGATGCGGCACACAGTCATGGAACGTTATTTACGCTTGTGTATTCAATGCAGACAAGGAGCATCACCATCATCATCATGATAAGTAGTATGATGTAGTCCTCTTTTTGTGTGAGTATGAGTGAATAGGAAAAAAATGGGCTTCCATCATCGTCTCATCATTACCTGTTCTCTCGTTTTAATGTGTTTCGGTGGTTGAGGCTTCTGCGTGTGGTGTGTGTGTGTGTAAGTAAGTATATATAAGCACTTTTATATTTTTTTTCTCCATCTCTTTTGATATCAAGAGGTAAATACTGTAACAGGTTCAGAAGGAGCATGTATAGCAGTACATAATCGTAAAAAAATGTGATCGCATCGCAATGATGATAAACCGAGCAAACACACATACAAATATGTAAGAAGAGGAAAAACAGAGGAGTAACGTGATACCTGTCTAAAAGCCCAGTGAAGCTCGATACCAAAGCTATTACGTGTAAAGTAAAACGTTTCTGGTGTAACTCTACTTTGTTGTAAAATTCATGCAATTTTTTATTTAGAGGAAAGGAGGAAAAAAGAGGATATTTGCAAGAAGAGAAAATTTATGAGATAAAGAGAAGATAGAAGAGCGGCATTTTTTTGGGGAAAGGATGGATGGTTGATTAATGTTTTGGATGTGCTTGTGGTAAAAAAAGATGTACATGGAGTACGTGCCTATGAACAGAAAAAATGCTTAAAGTTATTTCTCAGTTTATGTAACTGCAGAAGAGACGGTGGTTCACGAAGGGACAACATTAATATTCACACTTGAATGATGATAGTGTCGCCAGAAAGTGGATGGAACGTTTGGCAGTGACGGTGGCAGCAGAGAGAGAGAAACAACTTTCCTCAAGGAAAGTTATATACAATTGCGTAGGAGACCTGCTCCAAATGGATTGACCTGGTCAGCGGCAGAAGACAAAAAAGAAAACCGGCCATGCCATGTTTGGCATCCAACATTACTAGACTAGAAGTGTAGACCTGCTACTTGCAATATACATTTTTTGATATAAAAGTTTTTCTGTTTTTTTTGGCTTGGACTTTACATTTTGTACGGAATTTGTTTTACAAAAGAAATTTCATAATGGAAATATAATGACATTTATGAGTTTTCAGCTTTGGACAAAGGAAATGGCCGTTATGCAGGGTATGACATTGTTTGAATGGATGGGCGTAGGCGGAAAAAAAACTTTGCTCTTCATCTGCTGCAATAAGTGCGATATGCGATGGGCGGAAAAAAGATATAGTTTTATGTTGCGTGTGCTCTTTCTCTCTCTCTCTTCTCACAATCTATATATTTTTTCATTCTTTGTCCTCTCTATCGTTTGAAAAAAAATTGTACAGCTTTTTCCGAAACAAATTTCACGTAAGGATGAGTATTTATGACAAGTAAACATGATTGCAAATGGGACGCACGAAGAGAGAAGAAGGAAAAAAGTCCCTGGCGAAACTCTTGCTTCAGTGGGTTTTGAGACTGGGGACGTTTTGTTAAAAAATGAGTATAGACAGATTTTTTGTGCATGGCTTGACTTGAGTAATAGCTCCTTGATGAGATTTAGATAAAGGCAAATGATATAGAATGGAAATTATTACGCTATTGCTTATGATTTTTTTTTTGCAGTAGAGAATGAGATGAGAATGGGAACGATGAATATTATGATGAGATGACGAAATTTGACGATGGAAGAAGATATAGCCTTTTTCAAATGAGTTTTTTACCAATGAATTTTATTACCATTTGAGTTTTTTTAACCATATACGCTAATCTCCATACGTGAATGGAATGGCATCCCATGGCTTTTCCACATCATCTCTGCGAGACGATGATAAGGTATAAATAGATTATGAAAAAGGGAAAAAATTATTGCCGAGTAAGAAATTGCCATTTTATTTTTTATGAATGTCAACCCAAAAATGGGAATGCGCGCAAGTGGAGGATTGCCTTTTTCTGCCATCAAAATCTCACGAAAATTATGAAAGAAGAAAAAAAATCATCATTTTTGTGCTCTAGGCTCTTTCTTTGCGGTAGCCCAGCTCACCAAAAAAAGCACGAGTATTACGACTGAAAATGTAGTTATTACTCAAAGCTTAAGCGTTTGAATGGGCCTTTTTTTCAGAGAAAGAAAAACAAAGAAAAAAAATACGCAACCAAAGGGAAATCTCAGGTTTTTTTTATAAGAAAGCCCGTTTTTATCTCTTTTTCCCACATGCAATTCCAGCAGTCTCGAGATTCCATAAAGGATAAAGAAGGAAAAACGTTGGGAAAAAGTGCTGCTTCCATCTTCCTAATCGTCATCCACATCATCATCATCGTCGTCATCACCTGCGTGAGTGCATGCCGTCACCGTTATAATAATGTGCGACCAAAAGTCGACATCTTTATCTTTCGCAGCAGCTTGATTCCCATAACTGCTCTCATTCCGGGCGCTCTTCTGCTTCTATATTTTTGATGAAATATATATTTTGTCACAAAGTGTGTGTAAGGAAGAGACTGCTGCAGCGGCTTTCATAACTTTTTTCTTGGGATTTTGGATTGAGAGAATGGGCAAAGGAATCATGTCTTATTTGCTGCTCTATTAGCTATGACTCCATGTAGCAAAAAGAAAGTTTTTTCCCTACTTTTCTCGGGTTGTGTTCAGTCAGAGGAGACGAAACAAGGAGGAAAATAGCGTCATCATCGCCATCATCCCAGTCATCATCACAGCCTTTTACCATCAACTTCTTGATCATCATCATCGTCATCCCTTTTGGAAAGTAGTAGTAGTAGATACACGGGATTCCTTAGGTAAA
>JAHZMY010001071.1:0-17835 GCA_027743915.1 Seira sanloemensis
GAATTGTAGACATTTAAAATTTAAAGCAGCCCATTGTCATATTTTGCATTGCACTGCTCCTGCCAATTGTTCAAACTTTTATGATGCAGTCCAATAAAATTTATTTTACGATACCATCGCCATTGCATCTCCGTGATTTCAGTATCTCAGTTGTCAGTACCGTTATAATGCACACGTATATGTATTTCCCTCCTGCCCTTTTCAAGCTACTTTTGTGCACTTATACGCTATTACACTTTGTTCACTTGAGTAATCACAATTTTTTTTATGATAAGCTCTCGAGAGTGCATAGCTATTGCGAATATAATCCATTGTATTATTACCAAAAAAGGAGTACATGACAAGAGTGACATGCGAAAACCATGAATACACATTTATGCAAATACATTTTTGCTCTTGCTCCTTTCACTTTCTAAAAAGAGCTTGTTTGTATTTCGTGTACGCGACATGTTATCATCACCTTTGCTTGACTTTGTCAGCAAAAGTGAAGAGCAAAGTGGCGAGAGCGTGTAATCCCAAATTCACAATCATCATATATTATAATCTCTCTGTGCAAGACGTAGAGTAGTGTGGTTGCGGCTTCGGGTTTTGGGTACACAATCGCACCGGCAGCGCTTGCATTAACATAATTTACAATAGAGAATCTCATCTGCCTCAAGGATTCTGATACAATTTTATTTGACTTTATTGCGAATATTTATGACGTCTGTAGCTTTAAAAGTAAAGTAAATTTGGTGTGCCAATAGGTATATACATACATACAATCTAGCCCATCGTCATAAGTATGCCTAATTATATTTGCAAATTCATATATTTTTCATGCTGCCTTAGAAAAAGTACTTGTATGCAAAGGGCATGAATCTAAAGTAAGCATTTGTACCTTAAAAATCAATATCATGCCTTCTCATACGTATTATTGATCCTCGATAATAAAGTCTACAGGTTTGAAATTGGCAGGAATATGATTACATATTCTATTTGATATGGACAGACACTTGCTTAATTTCAGAAGTGAAAATTGTGATTCCATACACTACTCAGGAATTCAAGCTGGCGACGGCAGGAAATAAACAAAATGATATGAGTAAAAAAAAGCTTGAGAAGAAACATGCAACATTCCGTTCCTTCTTACGACCTAATAAAAATGTCGCCTCCGACAAGACTCCAGTCATTTTTGTTTTTCAGCACAACCTAACATGATTTTGCTCTTTATATGAAACTTTTGACGATGAAGCAACGGCAAATCTTTGACAAGTACCCCCACTATTTCCCCTCTCCAAAAGATATAGACACGCCAAACGTCTCATTAACATCGTCTAAAAGCCCACATCAGAGTTACCTACGGCAGTTTCTTGTAACGACTCAGCAGCCTCCTCACCCGTCTGCTGGAGAAAAACAAGAACATGACTTGCACGAGAGTATGAAACCACTCATAATTTTAGGCCGACTGGCATTCATCATCCCATGCGGTCAAGATGACGCGACCTCCTTCAAAGACTGTGCTTTTGGGTAATGTAAAAGTCTAATCTCATTAGCATATACCTACACACTTACCACAGCCGCCGGAATCATGTCTAATCTGTGAATTTGCATTTTCCTCCAGGTGGAGGAAACTCTTCCTCTTGTTGTCTTTTCTCGTCGCCATCTGGATTTCTATCACTGTCGTTTTCGACGCACGCTATCTGGTGCTGAGAGGAAGTGGCGGGAGCCTCGGGATTATGCAGTATATCTCATCCGCTACCTTCATCTTCATGTCCATAATGGAGCTAAGTGTGCATCTGCATTTCATACTGTATGCGGACAGATTCTATGCCATTTTTCAAAAGTGGACGGATCTCCAAGGGACCTACCAGTTTGCACATGATAGGCTGCTCAAGCCCCTGGCATATTTTCTCGTGCTGAGCCTAATATTTCCCGTCTCAATTACGATTACCTTCTTGGTCGAAATGTTCACGGACAGGACGAAGGATCAAAAGTACAGCGATACTAGCCCCTTAAAAATGTTTTATGAGACTATGATGACGCCTTGGCATGATGCCTTTCCATACAATCCGGCATTTGTTATCTTTTATTGTGCGATGAGAATTTGGAAGACGATTTCGAGATCGTTTGTCACCCCTCTCATCATTTTCTTTTCCAGAGCGATCGCATTCCAATACAAAAAGCTTGTCGAGTCCGACTTGAAAAAGGCGGCTGGGGATGTATTCTTTGAAAACTTGAAGAATAAAGGTGAATTATAGATACGATTTTGTCCACATAAAGTCATAGAAAATTATTACAGTATGACATGAAAATGAGTTTTTTTTCTAGATAAACTCTTTTGGAGAAACTTGGTCCAGAAGCATAGAGCAATTACTCTCATGGTGAAGGTGGTGAACCGCTTCATGGGTCCGCTTATTTTTTTATGGACCGCCCTTAACATATACACAATTTCCATGCAGGTGGGAAAAATCTATCACATCTTATACATAATTTTGATATCATAAATATTATCTTGGTGTGATTCTTCTACTTGTAGCTGTATCGTGCATGGGCTGGATCAACCACTTCATGGCATTTGCCAAGTTACGTGTTTGTACAAAGTTTTGCCATCGAGTTGATGATATTTCTTGTGACGATCTTGTGCGCTGCGAAGGTGAATACAAGCGCGAGGAAGATACTCTTGCTGCTAGAAAATTGTCCAAAAGAGTACTATGCTGACACTGAGGTATCATGTAGCATACTCTATCAGTGTTTAGAGGAAATTTAGTAGATTTTAATCGTTATATATTTTTTTAAAAAATGTATTTTAGGTGGATCGGTTGGATCGTCGAATAAACTCTGGGCCCAACATTGGACTAAGCGGGTGGGGATGTTATACTTATACAAAACCTTTTCTGCTTAAACTTTTCAATGCGATTTTCACAATGGAAATTATGCTCTTACAATCAAGACAGTCCAAACCCAACGAGAAATAGTACAAAAAATTACAAATGTTCAATTTCAATGATCATATTATATAATTATATTTTGTAAAGTTAAATAGTTTATTAGTCTATGTAATTTCATCTCTGGTATAACTTTTCTTTGTCTAAATCAATAAAATTCCAAAATTGACTCCGATGGTTCCTCCATACGCTCACACATCCCTCCCACGAAATCTTTTGCCCCATTCTACAAAACACAACAAAGTGATAATTACAAACTTCATTTAAGTTACCAATTTATTATTAAAGTCATACCCATGTCCAGTCAAGCACTTTTTCGTCTGAAAGCTCCTGATCCTAAACGTATTCTCATTGACATGAGCCAGTTCATACTCTGCATACGCACTGTAGCAATTCGGGGGAGATTCTTGCATGGTCAGCTCGTTAATTTTGAAGTCGTGACTGTCTATATCCAAGTGAATCCTTCCTGTCACATAGATATTCAAGAATTCATATAGAGACACCGCCAGACATCCGCCTTCATATTTTATGTCACTCTTCAAAGAAAACTTTGCCCCGTCTTACCACTTATCAAAGACTTGTACTTCCACCTATACGCAGTCGAATGTTGATCTAAATATCTGGACGTGATTACATCCCCTCTCCTGTCACATATCTCCCCATTATTCAAAGCTTTCAGGTACTACACAACATGGAAATCCAATTTATTCATTAGAGCACTACACCATCTCTTCTCGTCAAATTGTCAATTCTCCTCCTCTGCTTTATCATGTATGTCTTACCGTTTTATCCTGCTCGTTCTGAATGGCATATAATTTATGGTCTTCCAGCTCCGCGGAGGAAACTGACCTGAGAATCAGGGAGGATAGCATGATGTAGGAGCAAAAACACCTTGAGAGTGTAATTGAGATATCCATCTCGTCTCTCTCTCTCTCTCTCTTCCCGCTTTTTAGATGATGAGTCAGAGTGAAGCTCTCCAGAAGCCCTTTTGTGCTGCCAGAACCAAACTGCTTCAAATATGTCACTGTCTAAAAAGCCCTCTTAAAGCTTCCTTATAATCCTGACAGATTTCATGCATCATTCATTTTCATACGCGGCTACATATGTATAGGAACAAGTTGAACTTTCTCCCGCGACGGAAATAACTTTATGTCATATCTATGCTGCCGCTAACTTTCCTTTATTTTCTTAATCAATTACATGACTGCATTTGCATAATATGATGTAACAGTTATATTTTTAGCAGAGGAGCTAAATCTGCTGTCATCCATGAAATGTATCCATCTTGTATGTACTATTATCTTATGCATCTAAATTACCAAAAGTGAGAAGTTTGTCGAGTCATACTTGTAGTTAATATATAATGTGTGCGTGAGTGGTCTCGGTCGGAAGATTCGAATGATTTTTTGCATGTCTGCTAAAACCATTCAACTATGTATTTACTTCTATCTATGTGTGATCCAGCCTTAATTGTACACAAATCAGATGGGATGAACGAATATTAATAATGCAGTACCAGCGGACACGAGTAATATATTGTTCATGTTGAATGCATGGGCATCCCTTTGTTCAATGTTATGTGAGTTCTATAATTTGCATACAATGTGCTTTAATTAGCGTGGCATGGCAAACAAGGCAGGCAAAGCTCGTACGTATTTCATTTCCGGTTTTGCATTGTACAGCTTTAAGGGTCGACTGTTGTGTAACATTGAGATAATTTTTTCCAGGCACAGGGATACAGTACAGAGGATGAGCGAGAATCCTATTACAGAGTCCATGCATTCATGCAACACAAAATACTTACATCTCACCAGGAAATGAGATCATCTCCTTCGAGCCCAACTTCTAAAGTGCCCTTTTCACAAGTTGAATGAAAACGAAAAACGAATTTTCCTTTTTTATAACCTTACACTTCCGGTGAAACGAGGTTTCACTTGGAGGCTTTTGCGATTTTCTGTACACATTTTCTCTCCATCTACCTAAAACACTTTCGCATTATAAATGTAAAGGAAGACAAAAGCATCTTTTCCAGAGAAGATGGCTACTTTTTGCTCCGTAACACAATTTTTACGTGGTATTTTAACGTAATTTTTAATGCTTTTGAAAAAGATGGCAGGCTTGCAAATGCTGACTCCCACTCTTGTGCCAGTGCCGCTTCGTGTGTAACACAACGGCCCTGTGAATACAAAAGGAAATGGAGGTCAGATCAAGGATCCAAGATTAGGGATGAATGGAGTTAAGGAAAACTCGGATGAATAATGAATAAAGTTATTGTGCTTTCTTCTGAGCTCTCTCTCTCTCTCTCCTACTGCTCTCTGGATTATGAAAGTCTTTTTCTTATGAGGTATTCGGTAAAAGGGGATGCAGGACTGGCTGGCTCAACTTTTTTTTATTGTTTTTGAAGGGAGAAATGTAGTAGAAAAATGCTTTATTTTCCGATTCTCAACCATTCCCCCGTTTCATACGAACGAACGATTTCTGCGAAAATAAAGTAATATAAAATATTCTGTCCTCGGGAAGGTAGCTTATTTTCGACTGATTTGTATGCAACAACGGATCAGAGTTCCGTAGCTGAGCTTGGCTTGTTTCTTTTAAGAAAAGACAGGATGTGCCCATTCTCACTTTCTTCATTGGGCTTTTCTTAACAAAAAAAGGAGATGAGATGGGGAAAATGAAGCAGGGTTGAAATACCTGCCATTGCGCACTTTGTGCCGACAATTTTTGGCCAAAATCAAGTGCAAAAAAGTACCTTGATTTATTAACTCAAGTGAAACCGCAAGCGAGCAAAATCACAAAGTCCAAAAGTCGTAAAAAAAGGTTGACGGTGACATCAACGCCCATCGTAATTGGACTCTGTGAGGTATAAGCTACTTTGAAAAAACAAATCTACTAAAAGGTTAGTTTTTATGTACCAGCCGCAGTAATTCTACGAGACTGGACATCCCTACCACCTTTAATTTAGTTAGCAAGGCAAACGTTAAAAAATCCAACTCTTTCTTTTCTCTCTCTCTCTCTCTCCCTCCACTCGCTTTATTGTGACTGACACGACATTACTTTTTACTTTCTCGAGGAGATCAAGAAATGCTTTATTAGCACCAACAGATTTTCCCTTTATGTGAGACAAGTAAAACCAATTTTATTGGACCATTTTTCATCCCACCTTAAAAATCCATCCTCCCCCCAACTTCCTCTCCCTTTTCCTATATCCATCCCACCATACTAATTTTTTTTTCGTTTTTGCATTCCTCCGCATACAAAGTTGCATATATTGCAAAACACACAAAGATAGAGAAATGCTTACATACATGCAAGGAAACTCTGAAAAAATCATGAGCAAACTGGGGAATAAATCCGCGAAATGAATGAATTAGTTACGACCCTATACCCACAACATAAAAAAACAGGTCAGCATTCAAAGCTCGGCGCATTTAAGGCACACGGCGGAAAAAAAGTCTTGGAGAAAAAAATGTTGATGTTGATCACCAGATAGATTTCAGTCAGTGACCATAGCCAGGAGGTAATAGATGCAGATGGAAATTCTTCGGGGCAAGTAATAATTGGAAAGTGTAAAAACATTCGATAAAGAGTATTTTTAATTTTCACTCCAATTTCCAGAAGCAAAACAACCAACTCTATTCTACTCTTAGATACTTTACATTCACATGCTCGTCTTTGTCCCACTTTACTTAAAGGTTCCTGGAAGCAAAAGTGAGATTAAAAACGGATCAAATATTTAATCACTCCATCCAATTACTTTTTCTCCCGGAAAACAATAGACGGGAAACGGTCGGACAGAGAGAAAGAGAGAGAGAGAGAGAGCAAATCAGTATCATCTACCACCACCACTATAACAACTAAAGTCTTTATTTCCCTCCAGCGCAGTTGTGTGTTTTAGCGCTAATTATTATTGATATTGCCCCTGTTACATGAAGCCATGCTCCACAATTCACAATTTTCACAAGCAGTACATTTCTGACTTGATTTTTTTAGCGAGTCCATGTACTAGAGTGAGGTTTTACATCTTGTCTATCTTGTTTCTTGTAGTGTTACATGAGTGTGTGTATATGCGAGGATCATCATTATCTCCCACTCCTTGCCCATTTGATACAATGTAGTAATGGGAAAAGAAAAACAATTTATTTATTTTTCTACGCTCTCCTTTTCAAGTGGGAAAATGGAGTACCCTTGAATAAAAGCTCTAATCCTGAAATCTGTAGTCATTTCAGATTTTCCATGTCCATATACATACATGTATAGGAACTAGGTGGAAAGTGGAAAATGGAGTTCTCATCAGTTTTCCTGGAGAAGTCTCACTCGCTAAACTGGACGTTGAGTTGAGGAGAGTTGGTGCCCAGATCATATCTCGAGTAAAGCAATTCTTGTTCTAAATACAAGAGGAAATGAACTACTTTTTGAGATTTCTGGAGCCTATAGAAATTGAAAATTCTGTCCTGCTTGTTTTTATTGTGACTTTGCCTGTAATGATATAACAAGGAATTCTCATTATTAAAATTATATATAAAATTACTGTCCCCTCAAGCATTACCAAAGTTAAGTGAAGAAAGGTGAAAGAGAGTGAAAGTGTACTTCTGGTATAGTAGTAATAGTGACGCTGCTTTGTGTGTATATGTGGAAGTAAGGTTAGCTGGTGATCATTAGTTCGTGGACCTTGGTCTCCCTTTCTCAAGTGCGAAAAGCTTCCAAGGTGGCGACAACTCATTATTTTATGTTGGTGCGTAAAGCGTGTTTACAGCAGTTGAGAGAGAGGAGAACGAATTTTCTTCTGCTTTTGGCTTTTCCCTTGGTGCCGTGTGATGTGATGCTTGCACCAATTCTGTGAAACTTTTCAAGAGAGCCCACAAACTAAGAACATTGAGCACACTAATGCAATGACGTTCACGTTCATTGCTTCTGTCGCCAGGACTAAAAGCAACGATTCTTGATGACTTTTTCATTACAGTGAGAAATTCCGAGAGAGGGAGTGAAAAAAAAGTTGTTGAATAAATGAATGAGGAAAATGTGTATAAAATGAATAATAATAAATTCGTTTTGTTTTTCCCTTTGTCTCAAGCAATTTATTCAGTTTTATTATCACCATCCCTTCCTCTTGCGTAACTTTGACCTGAATGTAATGTGATGAAATTAGCTTTTTCCTTGTTTACCCGAGTTTTAGATGTATAAGGTTATACAAAGAAGATTGTGTTTTGTTGGTAATATTAAATCATAATTAGTTTCAGAGATAATGATGTACCATTGTGCTCGCTTCTCCATTGTTTTGTCATTGTTCCTCGGGATGTTTTTTTTGTAAAAAAAATACAACATTGTCGGAAAAGAAAGTTTTTGTTCTTTCCGGGAACAGTTAATGGGTACATGATACAACATCCTTTTGTTTCGCGGAATGATTAAAAGCATTGAACTAAACATACAGTGTAGAAGCACAGGGACTTACATTATTTTCTCGGGGAAAACTTTTGCATAAATTTAGGAGCGTGTTAGATGAGATGTGATTGTGATAAAAGTGCACCTCGCTGGAACAATAGAACTTTTTAATGAATGCGGAAATGAATGATGAACATAAATGAGGAACAACCCCACATACATAAGTCTACACACAGAGTTTAAAATGATGGTAAAAGTTTTCTCACTATCCAGTTTCGCAGAAACCTTAATGGATTTATCAAAGAGACCATGAATTTCTAGAGAGTCGTTAAACTCCAGTCTGCAACTTCCGGTTTACTCGCGGATATTACTATTTTAAGCCGTGCGTACCTATTTTTTATTAATATCACCAAATATCTGTCTCGATGAAATTTCTCTGCGACTTCAGTCCCCCGACTCCAGCCTCCACGGCTTCCAGGAGGAGTGGCAGTTCCAGGAGGACTCCCAAATGCGCCCTGGATTTCTACGATGACACGGTTGAAACATCCGAAGACCTTGATACGGAGGATGGGGATGCAGAGAGGGATCTCGCAGCTGCGGGGAAATGTGAAAGGTCAACATCCACCACACTCGACGCATTAGACTTTGCAGAGAGTCTGAGGCAGCAGGAGAAGGCTGAACGATGGGAGAGGACGTTACCCGGGAGTGGAAAGCTGTTATTTTGGTGGTATGCCTTGGTAAGAGAAAAAATCAAGTCATTTTTCATTTGCAAAAACAAAAGGCTTGAAGGCAGTTCTTTTCACGTCATAATTTCATTAATGGAAGGATTAGCATGAAACAAATACCATGCATATAGAGAAAAAATATTATGCAAAGTGGAAATGCTTACGACTCAAACGTGTGCGTGGGTGTGGAAGCTTATACAAAGTCCCGCTTTCCACATTTTTTTCTCCCAGGAAAATATCTTTATCATCATCCTTCATGTCAATTTCAACCAACTAATTAGCGTCTTCTTTTTCAGACAGAAAAAATAATTATTTGCGGAATAAATAAATGGAGTCAATGAAAAAAGACATCTTAAACGTAGAGTTTGTTTACACAATAAATTTCAACGTCTCTTCCCTTTCTCATATGTATGTAATGCAATGTAGTGAAACAGAGCGTGTACTTACGGGCTTGTTGGTACTCACTCAGACTCCACTCTTGGTGCTATACAATTCCCTTTTCCATTTTAGAAAGAAAACCCTGGTTTTGTTTTCTTAATGATACTGAAATAGAAAAGGAAAACTTTCTCTTTCTTGGGCAAATTCACAGTGCACCGCTGGGACCGACCGACCACGCGTAAAAGATGTGTAGTATTATGAGCGAGTGTATTCCATGTTCTTATCTGCCTCTTTTTGGAAAGTGAAGTGTGCGTCTGCAATACTCGCTTATCTCCGCCTTCGTCATCGCCTCAATTTATTTTCCTGTAGGAGCGTAGCCAAAAATATAGCACGATTTTTTTCTGCAAAATAATATGTACATTTCCATCTTTTTTCTCTAGAATAAACTGTAACTTTGAAATAGTTTTTTTTCTTCCTCTGCACCTGTCTTCTCCACGTCCTCTACTTCCTGTCAGTTTCAACGCTGTAAACCATATCTCTCAGTTAGGGAGACAAGTCCATATAGATTCACATCCAGAGATTGACAGTTTTGGTTCAAGAGGGCACGAGAAAAGCATATTCGTAAATTGAGAAATTGCGAACAGGACATGAATTCAACATGCGATGAATGAAGGACTGAATCTTTATTTGGGATACTTGAAAATATTTACGCATTTTTGCCTATTCCCATTCCACTTTTCACATCTGCCTCCTTCTTCTTCAGGTCAGCTCGGCCAGAGTTTGGGGATTAACGGCACAGCACTCACGTTTGATTTCGCGTTTGAAATTGATGAGAATGAAATGGATGGGACGAGATGAAATATTTCTGCCTTCTGCTTCAATTTATTTTATTTTGTTTTATTGTTATGCATATGACTCTAAATTTAAGCGAGTTGAACTCTAGCAAAAAAAGCGAATCAGAAATGGGAGAGCTGATGTATGAAAGGCCGCAAAAAAGTTGAAGGGAGTCTGGCGCAAGGCCCTCTCTGTCTTCACAAAATATTTTACTCAAAGTGTGTTGTACAATAAATATGAATATGAATAGGAAACTTTTTGCCAAGCTTGTCATATGAATATGAAGCAGGTAAGTTTTTTGCTCCCTGACAAGTTTTTTTTCTATTCCGGAATATAAAAATCTTTTAAAAGAGTCCAAAAACCTGGAGTAAAAGTTTTCACCCATATGGCGCATTATATTTGAAAAAAACTTTTTTTAGATAAAACTAAAGGGAGGAAAGCCGAGTCATTTTTCATGCTGATGTGCATTCACATCAGAAAAAATTATCTTGTTTGCCTTCCAAATTTTTAAGGTGGTATGCATAAGAGAAACAGATCAGAGCATCACATTTGCATACGTACCTACGCATAAGAAGACATCTATACGGTAAAGGTTCACATAGCCCCAGCATATTTTACCTACATACATATGCCCTCTTTTTACTACGCACAACCTTCATACCTTTTTATCCTGATGTGATATGTACCTAAATATAATATTTATTGGACAAATTGAAAAATGAAGGCTGAAGTCGAGGTCATTCAACAAAGGAATTCGTTTTGATTGCAATCATCAAATCACGTAATACATTCTACTGCAACTTCCGCCTCACCCTTTCCTTCAATCTGGATTACAAATCGCTTTAAAGCAAAACTTTTTTTGGGTGTGCTTTGCCATTCATAACAAATTGAAAAGTGGAATAACTTTTTTCCTCTTCTTGTTTTGCCTTGTTCAGATATTTTTTTCTTGCAGAGTGTGACAAACTACATCATCTTTCTCTCTCTCTTCTTGCTCGTAGCTACAACATACAATGTTGTAACAGTCGGCCATCGCGTGTAGCTAGTCTGAAAAGGAAGGAAGCCGAAAAAGAGGAAGTAGTGCTATCCTGATAGCGATACCCCTCGAAACTTTTTTTTCTTCTTCTCTGCCTCCAGATTTTTTTTTATTTATATACCTTAAACAATGCAAAAGCGCAAGAAGAGTCTTATCTAAAAACAAACTTTTTTCTGCTCTTTTTTCTTCCTTCCTGTTGTCCCACATATACATACATACATTCATATATTCGGAGTTTGTGAGGGCAAATACCGTCGAATTTTGAAATTTATCTTTTTCAACTTTTTTCTGCTCTTTTTTCTTCCTTCCTGTTGTCCCACATATACATACATACATTCATATATTCGGAGTTTGTGAGGGCAAATACCGTCGAATTTTGAAATTTATCTTTTTTTTCGTGCTTGCAACATTTTTCCTAAAGCAGGCTCGTAACTACTACTTGAATGTATTAGTATCATGTTTATCTCTCGCTGTCTATGGTTTTTTTCTCGGTGACTGGAGAAGAGTGCACTTTTCCCCACGACGATGTAATGACGAGATATGGCAAATTCCCGAGAGTGTAAAAAGGAAGACAAAAAAATTGTAAATGTATTTTCTATGAAAATGAAACTAGCATTAGCTCAATTTTTTTGTGTGTGCGTGGTAATATATCTATTTCACAGATTTTACACATCACATCTAGGCCATTCCTTTGATATCAGACGAGAGGATCATACATGGAAAATGTGACGCGAGGAGAAAGTTTTGTGTATTTGCATAGAGATTTTGTGCTATCTGTAAACATGTGTCAACACGAACACGACAATAAAAATGGCAAGGATCTAATGTTTGCATCAAGTTCAAAGTGGCTGAGCCCTACTTTCCAAAAAAAAATCTTGATATCAGCTCATCATCATATCATATTCCATTTGTTTAAAGTTTATGCCATGTTATGTTATCTCTATCTGGGAACTGCAAACATCCGTGAAGCACATATTTTTTCCTCTCCTCGTTTTTGGACCTATTTCCATTCTCTCCCCTTTTCGCAGAAACTACTTTTTCCGTCGTGCATAGAAATGTAGGGGAAACTCGATATCTTGAAACACGCAAAATTATAATACAAGAGGAGCATCGGGAAGAATCCGCTTTCCCTCTCACTCCTCGTCGTTTTTTGTTCAGAAATTTTCAAACACCATCACATTCAAATTCACATTCGCCTTTTCACGAAATGCTGTGTTTTTTTTGTTCAAAGGAAAATCACGACATGAAATAAGGACCAGGAAGATAAACATTCCTGCACACATTGACAGAAGATATAGAGAGATTTGAGAATGAAGTGGGAGAAAACGTTGAAAAGGAAGAAGACGCACAGAGGGAGAGAAAAGAAGATTTTCCCTTTGAATTCGAAAGTGATGTTGATGACGATGGTGAAAGTCCATTATATTCTAATACACTGAAGGAATACGTAACAAACTCTTGCAGACTTCTTCTTCTTCCTCGCTTGCCATTATTATATCAAGTTCTGGGAAAATCGTGAAATGATAATATACATTTTTTCAAGCATGCACTCACGAAATGTTAAATATATTTGGGACAAATGTATAGGTATAAAATGCAAAAGAAAAAGTTTGGGATTTTCCCTCTTCCTTCTTATTCCTTATTTCTATCCAAATAAATACGATTCACAAAGAGCCTGAAGCTAAAGAGCTTTACAGTTTCTCCTTCTTTATTTTAGACTGTTTTATAAATAAATAAGCTAAACGAAAGGGTACAATTCCCTCCAAGGGTATGATGGTGGGTAAAGAAAAAAAAGGGTTTCAAGTTGCAAAAAAAACTCGAAACTCGTAATGATAACGATGATTTTATGATGATGACGATGATGAAATGCACAAATCTGCGTGCTCACTGTGCTCACTTTAAAGCTTCGGGTTGAGAGCTGAGGGAGTCGCAGCAGCACAGAAGAATCGGCAAGGGAGAAAAAAAAGTCGCTTACTCCGTAAAACGCAATTTTATCCATAATTTCTCTCTCCGTCGTTACCTATAAAAGATGTGCATAATTTTTTCCGGTTTTTATCTTGGGATAATATGGGCTTTTATGACATGATGATATTATGGCACACCGTGTGTGTTGTTCGCTGGTAATAACGGCGGCGTGGTGGAAGGATGCTTGGATGCGGTGATGCTGGATGGCTTGAATGGAAGTTCGCAGAGTTGGAGGGAAAAAGGCCCCAGTTTTTTTGCCAGTTAGTCCTCTTTCTCCACTTCTTCCCTGCTTTCTCTCTCTCTCTCTCTCTCTCTTTCTGTATATATCTCCCACCAATCTTTTTTCTCTTCCTTTCTCTGATGGGATGTGTGTATGTCTTGGAGAAAAAAAGTTATGCTTTAGTGGGTATCTTTTGGCTCTACTTATTTTTTTATCCAGCTCGTATATTATGTAGAATAGGAGGAAGAGACGAAGACGAAGAAGAGAGAGAGAGAAAGGGAGTTTTTTAAAGAGGAAAAAGAATGTGGAAAAGAGAGTTGTTAAACCTTACTCATATCTCATACTTTAACTTTTCTGGGGTGTAGTTGAACTGAACAACTGAAAAAAAAAACTAAGTCGCTTTTTCAGAGGAACTCGAAGGGAGAGGAGGAAGAGAAGTGGGAGAGAAAGGGAGATATTATGTAGTGTAGTGAATTGAGTAAAAAAGAAGAAGTCTTTGAGTTTTCATATGTAAAGTTGTAGTTACATCTAGTTGTACCACTATTAAAAAACGAGAGGGAAAGCGTGTTAAAAATATAATATTATCGCTTTGCAATGCATCAAAAGGGCACAGTTTCTTTCAGGCGGTAGACGTTGTAACATGTGGTCTAGGGGCCGGGAAGCAAGAGAGAGAGAGAAAGAAGTGAAAGCCAACATCAGAGACGAGAGAAAGAGGGAAAATGGGATCAGAGAATCAGAAATGGAATGGCTTATATTTTTTCCACGAGTGTGGAGTGTCTACTTAAGTGGAGAGACGATGTGATAAAAAAAGGTCTCTTTTGGTGCTGCTGCTGCTATTGCCTCTCTGTACACCACTGCTATTTTCGTAGAAACCGGAAACTATAGAAAGCTTAAGTGAAGAGCTAAGAACAAGAAAAATAGGAGAGGACGACTCTGTGTCTTTGTGTTTTCTTTTGGGAGGAGAAAGAAGAAAAAAGGAAAATATTGGGCATTTCCGGCTTTGTGTGTTTTTAAAGAAGGAGGTTAAAGGGATAACAATAAAGAGATGGGATTTTTTTACGCGAGAAATAACAGCCACTGACTACGCTACTTACACACTTGGACGATCGGTGTGTGGTTGTGGAGGTGAAGAGCACTGTGTGCAAAAATGTGTAGTGAGAGACAACAATGGGCAAACAATAACACGAAAGAGGAAAAAGAGCTCCCTTTTTGTTTCCAAGTGTCGCATTGTATGTAGTTTGGCATTGTCTCTGGGAGTACATGCCAAGAAACAGGGTAGTTGGAGGGAAGCGCTCCGACACTGCGCTCCTCGTTACATAAAAAGCTCTTGTGTGAGCGAGCCTATTCATTCCGAAACTGGATGCTCTTTAATTCTTTTGTAGTTGCTCTTGTAAAATACAAAAAAATGGTGCTTCTGTTGTGTCTCTGGGATAATCTAAAATTCTGGAGAACTTTCTCTGTTGGTAGTAGGGAGAGCGGTGAGCCGGATAGCGGAGTCATCAGGACAGGTTCGTATTACGATTGTGATAGTACAAACGGTGGAGGTGATGTTGGTGTTAGCTGTGTGCCTTGTATCCATACCGGTCTGAATAATACAACAGCCAAGGTTTCATGTTCCTCCTATTACGAGAGCGGTAGTAGTAGCACGCGTAATGAGAATCATGTCGGCGGAAGGAGTAGGGAGAAAGTGCATGACAATGAGACAAAGAACAACAAAAACAAGAGTGGTGGAGATTCAAGGACTTCCAGTCAGATTAAAATGGGAGTGGAGCAGCCAGGGGATGAGGACGACGATGATGAGGACGATGTTACGTACTTTAAGTATTCGAAAGAGGTAAGAGTTTGCAAATCAAATCCATTATGCATGCATCGGCTTCAGTTCAGGACGGATGAATAGTAAATGGGGGCAAGAGTCTGAAACACATTTTACTGAATCCGGCTTAGCAATCAACAAGCATTTTATTAGTGATCAAATCTGATAGGTATACAACAAGCATGAGGGATTAAATATTAAATAATTGACCTAAATATAAAAACTAGGTAGTTTGTTGGAGTAACAATAACAGCCTAGCCGAACCAAACTGGATTTCATTGAATATAAGGAACAATAAATTGAATAGAGAAACTAAACTTACATACTTATTACTTTAGTTCATGAATCATTTAAATGCTCGGGCGGAGTTCAATCTTCCTCCTCCTCCTCAGAATCGGCTTTGGAACGCTTGGCGTCCTCCTCCTTCTGTTTGTTGAAGATCTCCGTCTCCTACGGAAAAAATCACATAAACAAAATATTAATAGATTTTACTTTAACCACGAGTTGAACGTTGAACAGCTGTACAATATTCCATATGTAAACTTACCCTTGTATAGCGAGCCTTGTCATTAGCAGCCATTTTCTGAAACTTGGCTTTCTCCTCGTCTCCCATCTCCCCCCAGATTTTGCCCAGTTCTTTGGAAATTTCGGTAATCTTATAGTTTGGATTATCCTTGCGAACACGTGGACGCTCTTCTTGAGCAAAGAAGAAGAAGGCGGTTGTCGGTCGTTTTGGTGCGTTGGGGTCCTTTCCTCCCTTGGTTTGACGCTTGCGCTTGCGACTGGCTTCGCCTTCCGCCGTAATAACTACTCCAGCTTCCGACATCTCGATATCCGACAACTTTCCACGGTCTTCACAATTTGCTTCAGCTATTTTTCTGTACGGCTGCCGTTCCGACTTGGTCATACACTGGGAAAACACAACAACAAAAAAAAAAAAACAATTTTTAACTTGATTAGAGTTGAAACTATTTTTTTCAAAATTAGGCACCTTCACCTTCCACCGTTCGTCAGCAACTTTTTGAATTTGCGCAAGTGAATAATGACGAATTTCTGGTTGACTGAATAATTGATTATAAAAATGACGAATGAAGCATTCGTACGCACTCATCTTTAAGCAATTATTCAATCCCCATTTATAATTAAACCAGACACTTGAAACTCAAACTAATCAATTAATCTGTAGGTTAATAGATTTGAAGTACTTACCTTCTAGCGCACACAGTATATTTGAATCACTGATAAACTTCAAATAGCCAAAGTTTTGCAAAGGCAGAAAATACAAGTTGAAGAATACCAAAAATATTTCAAGCTCGCAAAACTGATAAAGCCATCGAACCCAATTCAACAAAAGCAGAAAATTGTGCAAAATCTTACCTTTTTATCGATAAATGAACTGTCAACTAAAATCCCAAGGACTAATGACCGACGACGTAAGGTCAACTAACGAAATCAGCAACTGAGCCTATCAAATAACAAGCTTTATTCCGAGCTTCTGCAGTTTTGCCTTTTTGGTTACGCCATTGCTTTTTGATTCGGTTCGCCGCCGCCGAGAAAACTTCAAAGTTTGCTCCTCCACTCACGTTGAAACTTGAAACCCATTGATGGCTTTTTGGCAGAAAAAATGATATTCTTGCGCGCGCACGTCTCGTGTGTCGTCGCAGGTTTTATCTGAGCAGATATTATAATTATAGGGTGTTTAACTCTAATGCAAAAACAACGAATGAAATACTCGAGTTTCAACTTGAACGGATGTTCCTAAATGTGAAGTAAATTAATCGTGACTGTAATCTTGAACGAAAATTGAGGAAGCGAAGTCAATCGGTAAATACAATGTAGCTTAAAAAGTTTCGATAATTAGTAAAGTAGTTAAGGATAACGGCACCGTTTTACGTTCGAGTGTCTTAATCATAAATTAAGTTCTGTAAGTATGGTGCCGTTGGGAAACTCGTGCATTTTTGACATTAGCAATTAGGACAAGCTTTCTTCGTCTTGCTCTGTCATTTTAATAATTATAATTCTTGGACCTTTTGAACTTGTTACATGACAAGTCTAGACTACAACGATATACATTTTAATTTCAATGTAGCTACTAAACTATACATATCTCAGCTTCGGCACATCAAATTTTACTTCGGAACGGACAACGAGTTTTAAAATGGTGACAAAGTGTGAAAGTATTTTTTGACTTTGGCTTATAAATATTAGCAATATAATGATTAAAAAGTTAGAAAATCGCATTCATACATTTATACGTTTATCTTTTGAAATCTTTCTTTATATCTGTAGTAATATGTATGTGTGTAAGTAAATTTTAAAAAATTATCACATCTTTTATAAGGAGATGCTCGTTTCCGAGAATAAAATTAAGTAGGGATTGAGAAGGATAAATGTATGCGTATATGCAGATGCAGGTTGCAGGTATGATTGCCGAAATACTTAAAGATCAAAACGGGTATATGTAATTCCTAAGAAAGATCTAGTACCTAGAGCTTTCTCCATTCACTTCTGGGTTCTATAGAATTCCTTTACTTTGATCAATTCATCACACATCCAAAAAGGCA
>JAHZMY010001072.1:0-14295 GCA_027743915.1 Seira sanloemensis
AAGAGAGAATTAACTGGGGTGAATGAAGTAATCGGCTGTTGTTGCAACAGAATTTGAAAAAATTCCTCGAGTTTGAATAGATGAGTTTTTGAAAATTCCAGTGATTTATTTTATGCACATGGGTCATGGTATTTTTTAAAGTTCAGTGTTTTGAAATTTATTTTTGTAAGCTATGCTTTTAAAGCTAGTTTCTTGAAGCCCATTTCTACTGACCTTATTCCTTATAGTAATTCTATTAACTTTTTTACCAGAAACAAAAACTTAGGAGAAGAGAGCATGAAGGTAAAATTGTGTTTAATCTTGGATACGTTGAAAGATTTTGACTGCAAGGTCCTATTTAATTCTCAAATAGTTATGGCGAGACCCGGAACAAAATATATTTAGCCTAAAAATATCATGCTATTTGAAACGTACCACCAGTATTTTACCTAAGTTTATGCGCTCCTAAAGTTTCAAATCACAATTTCCGCTTAGAGAGTTTCCACGAAGCAACAATCTAAGAACAGCTAACCAAATTTAATAATAATATAACTTACATTTAGATAGAAAAGCTTCACGTTTAAAAATGAGATGGGCAAGTGATTAAAAAAGGACTCATTATTCAAAACTTTTCACCCCTCGCAGAAGTATGTACATATTTCAATCACCCCCATCCAGCCGTTTCCGCAAGCCCTGTCCCATTTATTTTAGCTGTATCTCCCCAATAATTCTTCTGTTTTTGTAACAAAAGCTCAACTTCTCAATTCTCTTCATTTGTAGCGAGGAAAAAAGGGCACTCAATTTTTTGGCGGTCAGTGAGAGAAAAACGCGCACAAACTCTCTGTATCTCTGAGCTCTTGCACGCAGTACAAAAAAACAGATCCAGGGAAGCTCTTCCAATGTCCAGCGGACCTTCTCACATGGCAACGAACTGAGATCCACACGTATCTCCGTATCTAACTCGTTTTTTTGTAAATTGACTACCACTACTACTCATTCCACCCTTTTGGAAACTCTTTTCGTATGTGTGCACTTCCACTTCCTCCCAAAGATTTATTTCCTTCTGGCACTCAGCCCAAGGAAACAAGAGGAAAAAAGGCAAGAACAAGAAAATTCCAAAGACATATTTAGTTGTGTGTGTGTACCACCGCCAACTTGAACTTGTGCAAGACGTTGATGTATGTATGTACATATGTACATTGTCCTTCCAAAAAAAACAAAGTGAAAGCTGCAGTGAAATTCGAAACCGGATCCTTTGTTCCTGAAGAACACGGCGTTTACTTTTCTGGGACTGGAAATACGCAAGAAGAAGGAAAAAAAACATTTTTTTAAACTTTTCCGAAGTGCAAAAAGAATTTGATAACAATTCACAAAAAGAAGAGAGAAACTTGTCCACTCTCACTTTCTCCATATCATATGATGATGATGTTGCTCTTGGCGTAAGAATCCCCGTTTTTTCGGAGACAAGGCACAAACTCAACCATTTTACGCTTACATCGAGGACAATATAATCCATGAAAAAATATTACTAAAAGTCTTACCAAAAAAGGCACAAACTGCAGAGACAAAACTAAGAACTTCAGGGACGAAAAAAACAAATCTGAATTTTAAAAAAACTGACAACACATGAAACGAATTTTTGACGAGCACGTCTCCATCTTTGTTCTCTTGGAGGGGAAGGGAAAGTTTCTGAAACCAAATACTCTAGTCTGATTCTATGTACATTTATATTTAAAATACTGTACATATATATTTTGTAGCAACCACCGAAATCAAAATGTTTCTGAAGACGTTTATCCATATATCCGTATCACACAATACAGACGAAATTGACAATTGCTTTGTTTTTCCTCTTCAAAAAGAATAATACAAAACAATGTTTTGTGAGTGAAAATACCCTTATTTTTACAAACATGAACCAAAAAATACAAGTGACCACGCTTAAAATCAATGTCTCCCTCCTTTTGCTCTTTTTCTATCATCATCATCGTCAACATATTTTGTATGAACTCGAAATAAAAAAAGATCAAAGTACCTCTTTCATCTCATTGAATCAAAATGGACTGAGTCTGCTACTTCCCTCGCTTAAAAAATATATATGTGCATTTGTGTATAGAATATATGTACATAAATAGACACACACGGTTCTTGTGAGTTACACGGATACACTACCTTCAACTTTTGATAGCCATCATTGAGCTTATCATGCAATAAAAGAGAGAAACTCGATACCTTTTTGCGACCAAAAAAAGGAGAAAAAATCATCTCTTTTTCCAAAAAAAACAATCTTCTATCTGTTACATACGTATGCATACAGCTTTTTTTACCCACATTTTTTCGTGGAGAAAAAATCCCACAAATAACGAACCGTCGAATGAAGAAAAAGTGCGTCCAAAAAGGAAAAATACACAGTGAAATCACATAGAAGCAAGCAGGCCACACATTTTACATTCTTCCCTTCAGACTTTCATCCCTTCGTGGAAAAAAGAAGCGTCCAGTTAAAAATAGACTTCTTTTTTTAAAAAATAGTTTCCCTCTAAAACTCTAGAGATTCTTTTCCGATACCTGAGAGTTGACCGTGGTGAAAGCACAAATAACTTTGAGCGGCAAAAGAAAGTACTCACAACGAAGCAAGTGTACCGCCACCGCTGCATCTATATTTTTCCACGAGACTTGGACTTTCGGAGCGAAAGTAGAAAGTGAAAGTGGGGAAAGTAAAAAACAGGGGGTCATAAATGAGTCGTCACTTCTCCCACTTCTTCTCACCTCGGGCAAAAGTACGTCGCGAGAAATTTGCCAGCCAGCGCCAATCCCAATCCGAGTCTTGGGAGCAGGGCTTCTCCACCTCCAGGGAAGATGAAGCGCTTGAAGCCCTCGCCTCACCCACGATTGACAATGAGATCCCAGCAGCAAGACTTTCACTCCAGGGTTGTGGTCCAGCCCAAGCGAGCTTTCACCAGCAGCAGCAGCAGCAACCTACTCAACAAAGTACTTT
This sequence comes from Seira sanloemensis, assembly GCA_027743915.1. NCBI lineage: Eukaryota > Metazoa > Arthropoda > Collembola > Entomobryomorpha > Entomobryidae > Seira > Seira sanloemensis. The sequence continues at coordinate 2,975 of JAHZMY010001072.1, forward strand.
CTCCTCTTCAGCAGCGATGAGTGGCAGTAGTGGTAACAGCAGTAGCAGTAGTGCTAGTGGCAGCAACAGTGCGAAACCCACCCCAGCACCGGCCACAGCGTCCTCGACGACGCCAAGTAGTGTTGGTGGTGGTGTTAAGGGGACAACAATCTCACAGCTCAAGCTCGGAGTGAAGCCAGCGAAAAGTGGTAGTGTTGGTGGCCCCGACGTGGGGAAAGTGTTGGAGAAAGTGCAGCCGAAATGGAGTCCGAGACTTCAGGTCGTGCGCCAGCTGAGTCAGCCGGTGCTGAGAACGGCGGAAATTGTGGAGACGACCTCGTCTTCGGGGAAGCGGAGGTCGGCGGGAGGGATTCCCGCGGTGAGGACGGTGTCCTCACCCAGCAAGATGGTGGGGGCGAGGTATGGCCATCTCACCAAGTATGGCTCGTCCGGGAGCTCCGGTGATTGGAGCAAGGATGTGTCGACGCAGTGCAACATTTTCCAGGTAGGAAAATAATGGTGTTTCTTATTTGTGTTGTGTTCAAGAGATTGTTGCTTTTTCGCCAGTCATGATTTACAACCGGCCTCAATTCCTTGAGGCTCATGCATATTTAAGGGGGAACAATTTTCCGACGACGGGGAATGGATTGTTGTTGTGGAGAAAGGGCGCACGACTCACGAAAATGACATGCATGAAATTGATGTCAGACGCTCATTCAAAAAAGAGAGAGAAGGAAAAAATGTTTCTGCCGTTTTCGGTGGGAGCAGTGAAACTACCGGGGTGAAAGCTATTTTCCGGCTGGAAACAAAGGACAAACGTAATTTGTTTTTATAACGTTGAAATTGTTTGGGGGGACAAGTATGCAAAAATTTCCGTCTGTTAAAAAATATTATTTGTCTTCCTTCCAATATAAAATAGATAAAGTATGTTGTCGTTTCTAGAGAAAGCATTTTGGACTCCAATATTTGGAGAAAGTCTCAAGTACAAAAATTTACATGGATTTTTATTAGAATTTGTCATATTTTTTGTGAACTGGGCACAAAGAAAGAGATGCAAGTTTCAAAATTTGAAAATTTGCCCAGTAATCGCACCAACACAATTTATTTTGACGAGGTGAACATTTTCCCTGCTCATTGCATACGGATCGTATATGTATTTATTTGCTTTTTCATTTTGTCAGTGTTTGTTTTCAAGAACGGAATTTTTGGTTTCATCGGTATCGGTCGGTGGGTTTTGTACGCAGGCAGTTTTCACAGAACCATGATACTTATATGGAGCTCTTCAAAAACTGGGAAAAAATGAGTTTCTTCTCGAGAGAGATTCGTATGAGTGATGTGAAGACAAGTGGAAGAGAGGAAGAGCAGAAAAAAATAATACAAAGGCTAAAAATAGAATGCACAGGTAGGAATATATTAAGGTATGATAAGAAGATTGGGATGGGACGTAAAGGAGATTTTTTTAGACTTTTTGCAGCTTCCTTTTGAGAGAAACTCATTCACTTCAAGCACCAAGAAGAAGAAAGTGTGTTTTAGATGCATACAGAATGATATAAACTACCTGGCTCGGGATATCAAAAGAAGTCTAAAAAGAAAAAAAATAGACATTGTTGCATTTTAGTATGAGCTCGGGGGTATTTGGACACGTTGATTCAGAAAAATACTGACATTGCTTTTTGCTACAAAGTATCAGAATCACATATGTACTGGCAGAGAATTTATAAAATTAGTAAATTTGCGAATTTGAGGTTGAAGTAAACATCCAATTGAGGAGTTCGATTGAGGAATACATTTACGTAAATTTCAAAGTCCTTTGAGCAAAATAATGTAGTTGGCATACTTTCACAAGACAATATCAATTTCGGATACTATCGTGCAACCGTAATCTCTGCGCCGGAAGTCAATTTGATTATGACACAATATGCAAAATTTGCTCTTTATGAGAGCCATTTCTCAATAAGAATCTAAGTGCGGCTTAAATTTTGGAAAAACACTAAAATTAGTTCCAACAGCTAAAAATCACGTGAAACCCCAAATGTATAAAACGTAGGTAACATAAGATTATTCCCTATTTTCAAAAATCTTCACTCAAAAACTTAGTCCTTAGGTCGATAATTATTTTAATTTTGCCTTTCAAAAGACGACCCTGTATGAATTGGCGAAACTCGATAACTCCCCCCTCAAAAACAAACTCTGCTCTCAGCCGCAACATCTCCTTTTTCCTACAAAAAAAACGGAGGAGAAGTAGCTCTTCATTGAGCGACGTCAAGTAAAAATCTGGGTAATAGTCCCAGTTCCGGTCCGTGCGCGAGTGTCTTTCTTTCAGTGTTGGACATGTCATTGGTCTTTTGATAACAATAAAAAATAAAGTTTATCACCAAAATTTTCCTCAATGAAATTTCAATGAAAGATCATTTCTGTGGAAATCATTTGATAAAGCTAACGATAAACGATGATTTGACTTTGCGGACGCAAGTCAACAATTTGAATTGATCTAAGCGAGTGCGCAACAAAAATCTCAAAAACTATTTTTTGCAAATTTATGTCTCTATTTTCCTTAAACTGCTATATTTTCACACTCCAAACTACAATTCGATTAGGACTTTATACATTTGTAGTTTGAAAAACTGAAATTTAATGGTTTTCATACTTTCATCAATAAAGCTAAGGATAAAAGTTGATCTGAATTTTCCCCCGATAAAGTTAACGATAACGGCATGAAATTTATCGTTAGCGTTATCGACATCGTTAACGATAATTATTGTATGTCCAACACTGCGTTTTTCTTATTTTTCATATATAAATGATGTAAAATCAGACTCTTCTCGCCATTTTCCCAATGTCTGCAGATTTACGATCTTGCTCTTCATTTCCCAACCAGGGAAAATGTGGAGTAGGTCCATGCAAAAAAGACTTGTCATGCAAATTAGGAAAAAAAGAACTGTGTGTGTGTGTTTGCGAGAAAGTAGTTGATCCTGTTACCTCAGTTTCACTGCACAAAAAAGGGGTTGGGAGAGGAGGAAGGGAGAGAGAAGGCAGTTATGGAGGCTGTGAGCAAGATGAAGATCTTAGCAACCTGCTGTTTCACTCGCCATCAACTTTTTACCCTGTTAGCATCAAGTATGTCGTAAGAAGGAGCACAAGTGGCTTTTTACAGTTGTATTATCTACTGCAGTGGAACATCCCTATAACAATACCTCCCAGTACAGTTGAATTTTCTGCGCGAGTTTTTTCATACTTGAAATTTTTGTTGGATTCGAGAGAAAATCAAAAGGGATGAATACCGGTAGAATTCAGAAAATGTCATTTTGGACGTCCAAGTCTTCGTTGCTCAAAACTGCTCAAAAGCCTACATTGCCTTATTTTGGAAAAGCGCAAAGGGTGGGTCGTTGTAAGGCAAATAATATTAGAGATTTGAAGGGATTTTGTTGGAATTTTTGCGCAGGTTTTCATAACGTTCACTATTCAGAATGCTGTTTACAAGAGTATTTTTGATAGGAATAATTTCCTTACAATCTTAAGCATTTCTCTTTCCCTGAACAAATGACACTATGTATAAAAAAATAATTACTTAGCATGGAATCAACAAATTGTTTTTTACCCAATTTCTCAGTATCTGGGCGTTCGCTTTTTAAACTTGTTCTATTGTTCGTCGCTTTTTTACAAATTGTAGCTGCGCTAGTTGAAAAACTTTATTCTGTAAAAATATTTATAATAACAATACGTGTTTGATATGCTTAGCCCACAAAACATATTTAGGCTAAATTTGCGACATTCTCCATAGAAATATCTCTCTGCAGAAATAGTTTTTATTGTTTCCCCGGAGGACTTGTTTTAGAGAGTTTCCACTGTACTACACAGTTTGATGGGAGGAAGAATATATATGTATATAAGTCTTAAGGTAAACACTGCATTTTCTTCTACTTCTGCTGATTTACTGTCTCCAAAAAACAGTATTTTCTTCTTACCACACGGCACAAGAGATGAAGGAGCTGAGAGAAAGAGAAAGGCGAAATGGAAAAATAACATGTATCAAAGGGCCCTCCGCCCGGTGATTCGTCTGATGATGTGCTTTTTTCTCCTTTTCTTCCAAAAAAAAAGAAGATACGAGCTAGTAAATGCAATACGATGACGGCTTGTTTTTGAGAAGGGATAGAAGCCTGTAGCGCTGGAGAAAACGCTTGTAAGTGGATGGATGTACGTTTTCTTGGAAAGAAAGATATATCCAGTTGTAGGCTGCAGGGGCAATACTTTGTGCGTCGCTGAGATGCGACTTGAATTTTGCTCTTGTAATAAGATATCATACATTACGCTTGTTAAAATTACTTTGTTTGCCGGCTTTACGGAGCGGTAATTATTTGAAAAATCAAAGTGTACTTGCAAAAAGCAAATGGTCAAATTGCCTACGATTGAAGAAATATTTTGCCCGGGTGTTATAGAAAAAGTGAGTCAACCTGTAAATTTAAAAACAAAAACATTTATAAAATAAAGAGCTAAAACTCTTTTAAATATGTAACCGACTCTGACGAATTGGCTTCACCCGGCTGGTTTTCCGTACAAATTGTTGTATTGGTCAATTTACCCAATGCTATCAGTTTTTCCTAAAACGATGACCCATCTCGTAAATCCTGTCTTGGAAAATCTTCCAAATTGACCTCTGAAATTGTGAAGCCTCTCATACTATAAATTGAACTATTTTCCTATTTAAACTTCTTTATATTACTTAATATGAATTTGATTGTGATCACACCAAGATCGTCGTGCGATGGCCAAGCTTATTCATGTTTTGTCACAGCATGTACGTCCGCACAGACCATTCCAAGCTTATCATGAACTTCTTACCAAATAAGCCTCCAAAGCTTAAGCAGTACTAAATTGCCTAAGAATTCGTAAAACGGGGTATATTCAAAAGCTATCGTTTGTATAAAAGCCTATATGATTTTGAGGCATATTGCAAAACGGTTTTAAAAAAATCTGCAATATTTCTTGCACCGGCCGTAGAGAAAGGAACATTTTAATTAACAAAATCATTATTTATAAATAAACTATCCTTTTTCATAATATATGTACGTAAACATTTCAAAATCTTCTTCATCGAATTTCTCAAAAAGCAGGTTTTTGTATATACCCTATTTTACGAATTCATAGTCACCATGTACATCAGCTCACGAAGATCGTTTTGTGGACAATGCAAGTCAGTTCAGGCATTTTGCAGTCGCCAAGACAGACAGACAAACACGGCAAAATCCACACTTGAGTGAAATCCTTCAGCAACGTAATTACAGCAAATGCAGAGTAGACAAAAACACATCAGAAAAAGAGAGAGTGAAAAAAATTGCACATGTTGACGGGAGGCAAACCAGTGGAAAAATGTTGGCAATGTTTGCTCAAGGAAGTTATAAGCAGATGGAATACAATAAAGGCAGGCGAAGAAGGGGAAAAAATTCTCTCCATTTTTCTTCCTCTCGGATACTTATCTTGAATACCTAGGTACATACAACGTACCAACTTACCTACGTGATGCAATGCAAAGTACGAGAGAAACAAGAATTGGGAAGAGTTTGTTGAATGCAGAAGGTGAAAAAACAAGGAAAGGAAGGAAACTATTTCTTAAGCAAAATACTTGCTCTGCAGTAGTCACCGGCCGAGTTACGGGTTTTTTGAGCTGATTCTTTCCACATATTTCTCACGAGGGCTTCCATGAACTTGCACCTTTCGAGGGGCGGCATGGGGCAAGTTGGCAAATAATTTCGTCAAGCAGTTGTTCATGGATGTTTGACTGCACAATGACGCGGTTTTTCCACCTATAGAATATATAGATTGGAATTGGAATGAGAGGATGAACGACAATGTCTAATTTCCTAAACTATTTCGTGTTGTCGAGGAATAAGTAAATTTTCAAATTTTGAAAGTTAATTCTGACAGAGATTTGCAAAATTATTGGTCGAGGCGCGAAACGATTTGCATAAGGTTAAAGGTAAATAATATGTAGGCAGCATTCAAACTCTGTGTAAATGTTGTAATTCAAACTGTCTCCAAAAACCGGCTGCACATTTGGCCTACTGCCTATGGAAAGTTGAACGAATGTCTAACGTCTACCCGCGTAAACTTTTTCATGTTCACCGGAAATAATTTAATTTTCAATTTCAAGTTCATTTTCAAATTCGGAGGTTATATCTGAAAGCGCGTGCAAAATAAATAGTCTAGGCGACAAAATGTATACGAAATTAATTCTAGACTTTCTTCAACATGAGAAAAAGACAACTTTGGTGGAGACCGGGTACGCTTGTGTAAAACAAGGTTCCAAATTTTGAAAATTTCATTGCACATTGGAGAAAGTACGAAAATAATGGGATTAAAGCACAATGAAGCCCAAATACAAAAACAAAGTCTTATCCGAAAACTAGAGCATATTATTTCATTTTGTCGCGAATCGGAAATCAGACGATACCGTCTACCTGTTGGCAGAGGAAAACGTCCACCTGGCGGGATTTTTTACCGACTTATTCCAAACTGAGATATGAAGGAAATGAGAAGCTCTTTGAGACACTATTTGTACATATTTACAAACGTAATTTTATGAAATATGGCACGGGCGGGAGCCAGCAAAAAAAATTGTTTGCTTTTAGCTTCAGAAGACAACAAGTGTGCTGCCGGAGAAGAATGAAAAGTTTGTACTGGTTTTTTATCATTTTGTTTCTTGTCTCTCTTGAACACATATTTCCTAGTTTCGAATTGCAACAGAGCAAAAAAAAAAGAAAAAGGAAAATTGTTGAAGTCTTTTCTTATTTTTGTTTTGAGCGAGCGGAGTGTTGGCACATTGTTTTCTTTTGTTTTTTTTCGAGGCTCACAACGCCCGTGACGTAACTACTTTGTGCACACATTTCTAAAGATTAGGAAGTGGAAGAAGGGCAAAGTTAGCTTCTGTCTCATAGCTAGGCTAAAATAGGAATTTTGGATTTTGCGCCCCGAAACAGTATTCCCAGGAAGATGCAACGATGCGAGAAGTTTCCTCGGTTGGGATTTCCGGTTAGAACTGAAGCCGTTTGCCGAAAGAAATTATAAAAATAATTTCAGTTGAGTTTGAGCTCGTAAGGACGACGACGAATTAATCTACAGGTGGTAGTGGTCTTAATTAATGAGCAGGAAAACCCATAAACAAAATTTCAAAGGCGTGATTATATCGTATCTGGGTTTTGGTATTCCCCCGTCGACATTATATTTACCCGATTGTTAGCATCTTGAGACCAACTTGTTCAAAAAAACAGCAAATCTTTGAATTAAACACATAATATACAGAATTTTAAGACATAGTTTTGGAAAAAATTCTACGTTTTTCTCAGCACTTTTAACACAGTATATGTATAATGATTTTTCTGGACATCTGCAAGTCTCAAAAATTATGTCGCAATTAGTGTCAACTTCTCGTTAAAAATACCACGATTTAAAATGCATTTGGCATTTGGCAAATCTAATTTTGTCGGTCAGTTTTACACATACGTTTTTCAACCACATTTACCTACTTCAGATATGAAAATTTTGGTGGCACAGTTGCTTTGACGCACACAACTAAACTAGATTTTGCAAAACAGAAAGAAGTAAGTACCTGAAATATTTTGAATTTTTACAAGTTTTACAATTTTTAATGTGCACAAGCTCTGCTAGGACCAAGTATTTTACTCGCATAATATCCAAGAAGTAAGTAAAAACGGCCACTCCATTTAACTTGTACTTAATTCGTCAGCTATTTTAAATTTTGCCATGACTTCTTTGCCCGCAACATTTCGCAAAATTAGTACATCACCAGACAATCCCAAAAAAATCCCCAAATATTTATCGCTCCAACTCCCTACACCCAACTCGCATTCAAACACAGCACATCTCCATGACCGGTGAGAAAGCCTCCCAGCAAATTTCGCGAACCACACCGCATTAGGAACAAAGCTCTTCTCCCGGCTTTGTTCCCATCTTTATAAATCCCCTGAAAAAACAACAAGAGAAAAGATATTCGTCCAACAATTTGAGACATGAGGCACACAGGTTGTTACTTCCTTTTGCATGTAGTTACTTACTTACCTGTTCCCCGAAAGACAGGCGCTATATGGATGGGATGGCACACGCAGTCGAGGAGAATGGCCCACCCATTTAATAAATAACGGTAAAGTTTTCAATCTCTGTCACGAATAATAGTCTCCATACGTGTGTGTAATATCCTGTAGTGGCCATTAGAGGCACACAGTTCGAACCGACTATGTGGAACGAAAATTGTGAGAGTTTGTGAGAATGAGAGTTCTTCTGCTGCCTTTATGTTTTTTTTTGTTTTGAGTGGAAAGGCTTTCGTGCTTTGCATGCAGGGCGTCATTTATTACCTCGTCATGATCATCCTTTCCCATTCATAAGCCGTGAATATATGTTTGTATGTGTACATTACATTACGTTACTCAGAAGAGAGTAAGGGATAAGCAGGCCAAATTTCATACCAGGTAGAGGATTTTGACTACACAAAAGTTGGCACAATTTTCTTATATATTTGTAGGGTAGTGTAGAAAAAAGACGACAAAGATTTTGAAATTTTTGGTGTTGATGCAGGTAAGTTATTAAAGATTTCTCTGAAAAAGTAAAAGAAATATTGAATCGTGCCGGCAAACTTTAACAGAAGATATTTAGACCAAATTTGAACACAAAATGTGAATTAAATACCATGTGAAACTTTCTCCAGAAAACTTTCTCCAAAAAAAGTAAAAAAATATTGATTGAATCGTGCCGGCAAACTTTAACAGAAGATATTTAGACCAAATTTGAACACAAAATGTGAATTAAATACCATGTGAAACTTTCTCCAGAAAACTTTCTCCAAATATAAAACCATAGGTTGTTATAAAAACAAACGCAAATCCTTTGAAATTGGTTAATACCGATGCAGTTAAACATGACAATATTTTCAATTCTACAAAATTTTATCCAGAAAATTATAAAAATAGTGAGGTTGCCCCCGCTCGAAAAATATGATCAGAATGATGAGTAGCAAATATGAAGACGTGAATGAAAATGTAAATTTCGTGCCTAAAACTTTGTTTGCTACCTTAGACCTTTTGCCGCCTTACCCCATACTTTAGGAGACAGTACGGAGAAAGCAACAAAGTCTTTCCAAAAGACATACAAAAACATATAAACTAGACTCCATTTTAATAAGGGCTAAATTCAAGCACATACAAAACGCCATTTCTTCCGCAAAACTCTGCAGTAAATGTCTATTTTAAAACAGACGCTTTTTTGCCTATCCAAGAAATTCTTTAGTCCACTTTCTCTCTCCATGCAGTGGGCAAAGTGTAGTTTGAAGGGAGCGAGTAAGTAAGTAGATAGAACATATTATACTTACATAGATTTCAATTTCGGAGAAACTGCTCTGCTCGAAGCAAAGACGAAGAAAACAACTGATGTTGGTTGGGATGGAGCACAAGTGGCATTTTTTGTGGCGACGGCATGGCTCCCCATCGCCCAACTCCTTTCCAGGAAGAGATAGGGAAAAGGTGAAAGTTAGATCTCAGAAAGATAATGTATGTGTGACGTGTGCAACCATTTAGCTCGCCGCATGTTGATAAGAGACACGGCAAGTATTCTTTATTAAGAGGAAACGGACACCAGTTCATCCTTGTTTTGGGAAGTAGACGAAGAGAAAGCACATTATCCTTTTTGGATTACTGCACACACAAATAAATGTACTTTCCATGAGGCTTGCCTTGACGATTTCTGAATTTAAATACAAACTTACGTTGTCCATTAGCTAAAAAAAGAAAAACGGCGTCGTCCATTGACTAAAAAATGTAACTAGCGCAGTGTCCAATTCATAAGCAAAAAAACGGCTTCTCCAAAATTTCCTGAAGAAGAGAGATTGTATTGCCCATTAAAAAGATGCAAAGGACGTGGCATTTTATATCCGAAGAGCAAAACATTGTGATCCTGTTCTTAAAACCCAAACTTGCGTTGTCCATTGTCTTAAACAAACCAAATTCTATTGTCCATTTATAATTTTAAGGAAACAAAGAATTGTAGCGTTCATTCCCAAACAACTAAAAACCGGCTCCTTTTTCTACCAAATACCAAAAAATTTCGTCCAGTTTTGCAAAAAAACACATTATTTTGCATTGTCGTATCATAATTTAAGGACAAAAATGCAACGTTCATATTCTAAAACGGCGAATTACTGTATTCATTTCCTAAAAAAGTGCGTTGTCCATTTATAAAAATGCACCGGCCTTTCCTTAGAACCCGAAAAAATTGTTCTCATTTTCCTAAAAGCAAATACTGCCTTGCCCTTTATGAACATGCGGTGAGTGATATGCCAGTGAGTGCGATCCCTATTTTTTTCCTGGTATCTTGTTTGGCCGAACACACATACACATGTGTGTGGGGAGGTGTGCAAAAAGTAAGGATTCCCACTCTTGTTTTTGTTACACGGCACACGGACGTTTCGAGAAAACACCCTTCTTCCGGCCATGATTCACATGCAGATCTTGGATCGTTCCTAGTACTTTCTCGGAAAAAAAGGAGAGAGAAAAAAGAGAAAAGGCATATTTCTCACTCACTCTCTTTTTCTGGCTCTTCATTGTTGTTTACTCTTACACTCGTGGATCCGGCTGGATGTGGAAGGAACGGGCTCACCTGATGAGTGCCACATTTTCCCCCTAATAAATTGGTATGATGGTTAGCACGCAATCGAGCCATGGAGAAAATCATGAAGAAATGGTGTACTAACATACATACAGGGGGTGGCCATAAGCTTATGAGATTGTGTTCATAAATCGGTTTTGAGCAATTTTTATTAACTAAATTTAGTTTTACTCCAAAACCGACTTGCTAGCCTTGAAGAGAATATTCCAAACTACCAGAATGCACTTGTTTTAGTTTAGTTTAGTCATTATATTATTTTAAAATAATTTTTGAAATAAAAAATGTTCTTAATTTAATGAGCAAAAGCTTATGAGATTTGCCAAAATGGCCATTTAAAAATGCGACTAATTCCTAAATTGGTTCCCTTTGGTGTCAAATACTGCTTCGACACGATTTGGGATTGAGTTAGCAAGTTTTTAAACTCTTTCTACATTAAAATTGGTCCATGCTACCTGGAGAAAGGTCAAAATATCGTCTATGTTTCTAGGAAATGTGTAACCTGTGATGACGCAAAGATAATTCTCCACCCAGTGGTTTGAGCCCGGTCCTATAAGCAAGCCACTTCATGAAACTTATCATAAAGGTCTTCCCCTATTAATTTTGGGAGGTTCTCCAAAAAACTCCAGGAAAAAGGAGAGAAAACTTGCTTTACTTTCACTTGGAAACCGGAAGTT
>JAHZMY010001074.1:0-11332 GCA_027743915.1 Seira sanloemensis
CATATTTAATCTTCTAAAAACTTATTTCATTTACAGAGTTCAAAGGAAAAACAGGAAGTAGTCTTGTGATGAAATGGGAGTTGCCTTAAAGCGTAGAGCCAAAATGAAAACAAAGTGACGCCTCCCGTCACACTATTTAGCCCATCTGCGAAACTGGGTCACGTATGGGAAAACAAACAGCAAATAAGATTTTCCCCCTAAAATGGCCCTTATAAAGCATCACTGCCGCTTGTTGCAAAGAGCCTCTTGCATAAGTAGAGCAAAACAAAAGATTTACGTCTGGAGAAGCACAAAACATGCTTGTTATTCACTTATTAAAGTTGTTCTGATTGTCATCGGAGATGATAAAGAATGGGAGGGCTTTGCTTTACTCAGCCCAGAGTACCCCATCATTTTGTAATTTGAGGGACCATCCATGACCCATGTCACTAGCCCTCTCCTGCAAAAAAATGACTTTTCAAGGGTTAGTATCAGTCTTTTTAACTGAACAGATCGCGCAAAATGTTCAATAGACGTTTCCATTCGAATCTGGAACAAGTTTGACAAATGTGTAAGGTTTAATTCCAATTTCAACATGGATATTTTTTATTTGCCACTTTCCTACAAGGTTCAATGAACATGAAAGGCAAAATTGCACCATAACTTCCTCGTTAGCCCAAGACTGTGTAAACACTCCAGCAGAGAATCGTCTTCTTGGGGAAATGAGAAACTTGCTACATAAGCAGACTTTTTTCCCATTTCTCCGAAAATGAGGCCGTTTAGCAATAGGACACAATTTAAATGGGACCTGAATCAGCTTTCCCTGTCGCTGGAGAAATGGGGACCCAGGCTAATTGCAACATTTGAAAAAATAAGTGAAAAAAGATGATACTCATTCCCTTTCAATTCAAGGATTCGATTAGAGAGGAGAGCTCATGTGGGATCATCAGAGAAAAAACTTTAAAATATTGTGTGTGTGTGTGGGAGTCTGGAATCCACTTTGGTATATCGGATCAATCGATATAAATTTTGATTGTACCTTCTCATCCGAAAGGTAATTCGCGGGATGTGAGGATCAAATAAACGACTTTTTATTACGGTTTGCTTGACCTATTCTAAACTCTACAGAAAGAGAAAACTGGGTCAGTCATTTCCACAGTTAGTAAGAAACTGATCTTGAATTTAGGTCACGTTTGCAGTCTCCGACCTTAACCGAGCAGTTGCAATTGTCTTGAATTTATAAAGCTAACAAAAGGGATTTCTGGTTGACCCAAACCCCAATCTTGAGTTGAAGTTGAAATGTGGGTAAATCCTTTAAGCGTCCCTGCCCCACAGATGGGCTTCTCATCCTGAACCGGAAATGATGTATGTACATTGTTTCCCGTGTCAAGGAAATTGTTAATGATATTTTTTAAAATTATGATAAATATTAGAAATCAGTTACAAACTCTCCTCAAGTACGCATTCTGTCATTTCAGGACGTTTTTCTTTGCAGTTGTGAAATTTCAGTTCAGGGAGTGTTTGCACTGTATTTAAAAATAATAGTTCGCGTGCACGATGGATGAAGCGCATGCACGTTTTTTGGAGCTGCATAATGAAACCATATACGTAATCATATACATTACAAAATCGACTTTTTGGCATGGTCAAAGGAGCACGTTATTTCACGCATTTCTATATTTTTCCCTATTCTCCAGTCACATTTGGTGAGAACTTTGATATAATATGAAAATGGAGCGAGAACGTGAGGATCGGATGAAGCATGAATAATAATATGGCTTCATAGAAAGCATTTCATCGCCTTTTACTTAATACATGTTTGATTTTTAGCCATGTGGACACAAAGGCTTGATACAGTTGGATTTGTTGGAACCGAGACAAATGAGTGCAAAAAGATTTTATTTGATGAGGGCGCTTTTGACAATGCTCATTGAGACTTGCAGGGTATGCAATCGTGAAAAACGCTGATGACAATTGGGAGTTGATAAGTAATTAAACGCTTTGTTGCCTTATTTGCACGACTTTTTAAATGTGAGCTTAATTTTATTAAAGTTTCTCACGTTGCCCCGTTGTTTTAATTAAATACGTCATTTGAACTAGATCCTTGATGAGCTTTCTTTTAGAAATCTGGAAGTTTGGAGTTTCAATTAATTTCATTTTGTTTTTCCCGAGCTTTCCTTGTTTCCTTTGTTGTGTATTGGAATTTGTGTAATGTTTATACATTTCGTTTTAATTAAACAGTATACTGCGCATCCGTAATGAGTAGGCTTTATGCAACGACTCAAACAAATTGGGGACATCTGCTTCAACTCCTTCCAAGAGGCTGCTGCAGCAGACTATGATCAGGCCACCGTATTGTTCTCATGAAGACAAGCAATTTGGATGAAGATGTGTGACGGAGAAAATAACATTGCAAAAAAGGTGCGTTACGAAAGTTCTCGTCTGTATTTCCAGTTCAGGTGGGTGCAAGCTGGTGGAAAAAATGCCCGTAAAATGTGCACAATTTCAGTAAGAATATTTTACGACTTATTTAATACGTATAGTAAATTAATAAATTGATTCAACATTTACAAGATCGCCTCTAATTAAAGTATAGTAATAGTGATAAACTATTTTAAACAATTTACCAATAGTGTGTATGTTAAAGGTATAATTGACGAGTAACAACATTTTAAAAGTCATTAGCTAGCATATATATTTTACATTTTTAAAACATTAAATGAATAGCTTGTAGTTAAATTTGAATGAAAAAAGTCTTATCATCATAATTGAAACGGAATAGTGACAGCATTTATAATTATTTAATCATGGTATTTTAGAGAGAACAAATTGGCGGCGAGTTGTGCCTCTTCTTCATCGAGTGCAACTCGACTAGCTTGCTCTTGAGATGGTGAAAGCTGCTTCCATTGTTTCCAGTTCCCGACGGAGTCGCACTTCCACTGACACTCGGCCCCGCCTCCGGCACCGACTGACTCAGACTCTGTTGCCTCTGCAGCGCCACCTTTGGCGACCTCGGAATGTTCTCAGCGTCATCAGACAAAATATCCGTGTCGCATATCGACGCCTGACTCGTTATCACCTGGTGGGACGGTGAAGTCCTCCCTATTCTCAAGTTTCCGAGCATCTTGGACACCGAAAACTTGCGTTTTGACGGTTCCTTGTTCTGCGCGATAAAGTTTCCAATGAGACTTTGGAAGGAAGTATACACTTCCGGCGAGTTCTCGGCGACAGAGAGTTCGTAAAAGTGACAGTCGAATTGCATGGAGCAGCTGAGTCCCTCCACTTTCTCCACTACCCGCAGGTGCTCGAGATCCAGTTTGTTGGCGACCAATAGAATAGGGCAAATGGCACGCGGCTGAGGGCTAGTAGAGGGAGAGCTGGTGGCGCTGCTGCTGCTCCCAGATCTGCTCGAGCTTGGCGTAGACAAAGAGTTTTGCGAGTTTGGTGGTGGTCCGTGATTCGGATTGTAGTGGTTCGTGATTGTTTGCAACGCCTCTTGGGCGAATGTGAAGGAGTTCCTATCCGTGATCGAGTAGACGATAACGAAGCCATCTGCCCGCTGAATTTCTTCCACAGGGAAGGACTTGCGACGAGATTGGGTGCGCTCGGCAGAGGTCAAAAGTAAACAAAATTACATAAAAATCATTCCAGAAACTTTTCCCTTCTTCAAAGAAGCTCTGGCATGTTCTATGGCCAATTTCGTAGATTTAAAAAGAAAGTATTTACTTCCGCATTTGTTGCCACTTTTTAATTCAATTTTACCAGCTCAATTACGAAAATGGGGTCTGGTAAATTGTGTAAACATAGTAGAAAATGCAAATATGAGGCATAGATTGGGACAGCCGACTTTCCAAGAAGTAGTATTCTATGGTATTGAGTCGAAATTACCTGTCAATACGCTCTTATTGACATTTATCCGCAATCAATTAAATGATTATCAGGGTTTTTGGATGCAATGTTTTCCCTACACATCCTCTTCCAATCTTATCTCGACGTTTTCTTTGCTTGTGTGATTCAATTGTCCAGGGTCACAGTTTAACTCAAACACGACGCGCAAGGACAATTACAATGATGAAATGGCGTGACAATTTGAATACCGAGTATGCCCTAATTCGCCCATCACCCATTCATGTTCTAGGGCAGCTGCTCAACAATTTGCTCGGCCGTGCTTATGATAAGATGTAAGATAAAATGTGCCACATCATACAAAGACAGTTCCCGGAAGCAACATACTAAAGCCGCATTATCTTGTAATATTATGCCCACACAATTCATGTAGCCTGATGTGGATGTCAACTGCGAACTTTCTCCAACGTCATGGAATGACTGAAACAATGGATTGCCATGGAATACTACAGCATGTTCTATATACACGTTAAAGGGCAATTAGTTTTTTTTTATTTCTGGAGGCTTACTGCCTATTAGACTTTATTTCTGTGAATAGAAGGTCTATGCTAATACGCCTTTTGTAGTCCACGTGAACCATCGACTTGAGAAATGATGTAATTCTATTTTTTGTGAAAGAAGCACGCTCCAGTTAAAGCATTCATTTCACAAAAATCTTTTTGAACGCAAAGAAAGCCTTTTGTGACACAGGAGCAATATCCTTCCTACTCATACATACATGCTCAGGCCAAGTCCAAAGTGCAAAATTCGCACTCGGTCTCAATTCAAGGAAATTCACACTATTCCAACTTGAATACGTAAAATATATTTCGAACAGGAGCAATATCCTTCCTACTCATACATACATGCTCAGGCCAAGTCCAAAGTGCAAAATTCGCACTCGGTCTCAATTCAAGGAAATTCACACTATTCCAACTCGAATACGTAAGATATATTTCGCAGAATTAATAATAATAAATGAATTTGGTATTGTGAGTGCACACTCGACGCTATCGAGACAATTCATTTTTCCTGTAGCTAGTTATGAAGTCAGTGTGAACCATCATGTGACCTTCACTTCCATCATCGCGGCAGACTTTCTAGATGAGTAGTAGATATGTATACCAGAAGTGGAAGACAATCGAGTTTTTTTTTCAGAAGACATAGAAAGAATATTGCGGGGCAAGGTCAGAGTCATGTTAATATACCTCCGGGATGCCATTTCCCCTAAATCTAAATGGCCAACTCGTGTGTTCACTACTCAGGGCTACCTCCGCTTCAATGTCAGACGGAGTTTATATACTCCGCTGGAAATTAAAAGATTTTTTGGCAGCAAATAATGCATTGTTCTAGAGTATTATCTCAAGTAGCCCCAGAATATATGTAGGACTTTAATTGAGATACTCTCTAGGGAGATGAAATACACACACGTATATTTATATCTACCCATTTTGCTTTCTCCGAAGGCGGTCCTTCTCAAAACATCACTGTCACTTTGCAGCTAATGAATTCAAAAACAAAAAAAATTGACTGCCTTCGGTTGTATGCGCTTAAGCTAATAGGATTTTGTAAGTTAACCCGTGTTTGGGAAAAGAGATCTGTTACATCAGAATAAATGAAGAGCAGGCTAAAAGTGGGAACATTCATAGTAAAAGCAGCACCGAATAGATATGATCTAACAATTATTCTTCTTTTTGGGTTGCCAACCACTTGCAGATTTCGTAATTAAAATTCTTAGTTTGGATCGGAGTA
This sequence comes from Seira sanloemensis, assembly GCA_027743915.1. Lineage (NCBI taxonomy): Eukaryota > Metazoa > Arthropoda > Collembola > Entomobryomorpha > Entomobryidae > Seira > Seira sanloemensis. The sequence goes on from JAHZMY010001074.1 coordinate 5,617, forward strand.
GTACGATAACTGAATTATTAGTCAGGATTTTTTTTACAAAACACCGAACCCTCAGAATTAATTTTTTTGTTAGCAAAAATTATTTTGATGCTCTAAAAATTATACGAATCACATAAATGTGTGTCAACATGCAAAAAATTATAATTTATTTTTCCTTTGTAAATTTTTAGGGTTATAAAACCTGCCTGTTGGCGTAACATTTTGAGTTTAAACTCAAAGCTGCATCACCTATTGGTTCGACGAGCAGCCAATAAAATTGTCACAACGGCCACGGCATGGAAAAAAGTATAACGAATATTAATCTCTCTCTTTACCTATGTTTCTCAATGCGATAACTGAATTATTAGTCAGGATTTTTTTACAAAACACCGAACCCTCAGAATTAATTTTTTTGTTAGCAAAATTTTTTTTGATGCTCTAAAAATGATACGAATCACATAAATGTGTGTCAACATGCAAAAAATTATAATTTATTTTTCCTTTGTAAATTTTTAGGGTTATAAAACCTGCCTGTTGGCGTAACATTTTGCATGCGGGACCCCCTAAAATTCGGATTCTCCTAAAAACTACGATTCTTTTTGGCAAACATTTTTCGTTTAATTTTCCTTGTGGCTCGACTCTAGTTACGTAAATATCATGTTTATATAAACGACCAATTAATGCTCAATTATATCGATCTCTATAAGCCATTATAATGAAGGAGGAGTTTGACTTCACTTTTGTTTAATTTTTCTTCTTTGTAATTAGAGTGATTACACAAGTTGTGTGTGCAATGCGAGAACCAGGCTTCGAGAAGTACTTTAATGAGCTTCAAGAATTCGCGTGGCAAAGTGAGTCGTGCACTGCACACGTCACTTCAAAGAATTCTATTTTCTCGGATGAAACATGGAAGGATAATGCAATATTGTCATATTACCGTATCTACTAATCTCGTTGAACCAATGCCATTGCCAAAACGNATATTACCGTATCTACTAATCTCGTTGAACCAATGCCATTGCCAAAACGCACGACATTCTTTTTGTCTTTGTTGGAAGCAAAGCAAATGACGTAAGAAATAAAAGGCGAATGGAATAAAAAAACTCAAAACGGTTCCTGCCCTTTACAATATGACACGAAAGCTTCAACTTACTAAAAAACTAATGGAGAAAGAAATAATCAATTTACCTGATTTGCCCACTTCATGTTGGCCAAAAACAGCAATTCTGATTTTCGGATTCGGTGTTGGCTCCTTGAGATTTGACGCGGTTTGCATCGTGCCTCCTTTCTCCTCGGAAGATCTCATTTCACACGAGAATTTTAAATTGATACTTTTATCTCAGATCCACTTGAACTTTGGAACTCTAGTCTTAGTTTTTGCGCTGAACTATTCACTAGTTGCTCTTTTTTGCGTGTATGCTAAAAGTAAAACACGAACTTTGTGCACTTTACTATTGGCTTTTGAGAGCGTTATTTGCTTCGGTCTTTGTGCGTCGGCTTCCTGCACGAGAGTAAACTCAAGTTGGAGGATGACTCAGGATGAAATAGGGAAAGATTTCCCAAAATAATGTTTCTCTCTCGGAGTGTCGGGTGAGGAAAGATGTGAACAGCTTCATAGTCTGCACTGAACTGGTGAGTTTCGCACCGATTCTGCTTTCTTTTGTAGCATTTTTCGTATTTGCTAGCTGGATCGAGTCATATCATGAGACAAATATTGAATATGTATAACCTTCATTTTCATATGCGACTTGATTAGATGGAATTGAAAGTTAGTGGGTGAATACCATCAATTTGGGAATTTGTCACAAGTCCACAATTAAACAAATCTTTGATAATTTATGTTTAAACCATCCATTATGTAAATGCATATCAAATGTTAAAAAAATAAATGCACACAGAATAAACTATGTATGTACATAAGTGCTCTCCCTAGACGTAACACATTCATGTTTCAGCAAGTATTTCATGATAATTATATAGGTATCTATCAATATTTACAGGTTCAGGAGACAAAGTATAATCCAAACGAAGGTTATTTTTGAAGAAGATGATTCTAGACAAATTATGCAAAGAGTAAATCCGTCTAGTTAATTGTATTTTTTTATATTTTCTTCGGCAAGATTTCAGAGTAGCAGACAAAAATTTGTTTTACATTTTTTAAATCATAGTTTTAATTTAAATTTAAAATTAAATTGGATTATTTGGTGTGTCAAGATAGTCAACATTACACTTTTAAAAAGTCTTTACAAAAGTGCTCCTCTTTTTCTTCAAAAGCTGCATGCAAAAGGTGACCCAAGACCATAGCAAGTAAAATACTTCAAATCTGGTTTGTGTCTATCAATTCTTCCCTAGTTTAAACTGCAACTGGTGAGGTGTTGACTGATCGTCAATTCTTTGTACTAAATGTCCCGCTAATTTCCACGAAAGGATTCCGCGAAGAGGTGTGACCTTGAACAACTGCAGAAATAACATTTTGCCCGTTAAAAAAGGTCGAAGCCAAACCGATTTCAAATTAATAAAAAACGTTGAGTAAATTACGACCTGTTTTCAAACACTGTTCAAGCTTGTTGAACTGTGTTTAGCTCCTATTACAAATCGTGTAAAAAGATCTTTGAAAAGGAGACTTTTATGCAAAACTCCGTAGATTATTTTTAATGCCTCAGCCCAGAAATGATGCACATGAGACAAAAACATACTAATTAAGCGTAATTTAACATTAAAGGCTATATGCATGGACTTATGAGTTAATGAATGGTTGATAAGAATTAAAGCAATTTAAAAAAAATGCGTAAATACATGTACAGCTATGTTCGGCGCTGCACAAACCAGTTTGTAATTATTTTTGTAACATTTCCAAATGTTTTGCATAGTTTACACAATTCTTCCTAAAATTGATTAAAAGAAAAAAATAATTTTGTTGCGCACCAAACTACACAGGCTACTAAACTATGTTAATAAAAGTTCAGAGACATTGACATTGGCCCCCCTTGACCCTTGAAAAAATAATCTTTCACAATAATAACTAATTAAAGCATAATTTCCCCATTATTGTTTATTGTGAAACTATTCAACTTTCTCCCACCAAAAAGATTTTTTTGGTTACATTGACATTGGGCAGCATCTCCCACGATCAAAAATTTAAAGTTCAGGTAAATCCGCCAACTCGTCGAAAACACGTAGGCAATGACCTCCCATCCTGTCAAAAGTGAAGCCTTCCTTCTCATTTTAAATTAGCGTTTTTAATACTGCATCGAGTCTCTTCCTCTCTTCCGTAAATCTGTTTTTATCCTTAAGGTTCATTAATTTGCGAGTTAACTCTGGAAAAGTTCATTACCTCCCAAACGGGATGAAGTAAATAAAAGTGAAATTGGAGAATGGTATATTGATTTGGACTGAAGCATCACTGTATCACACACTACATTTTAAACAAAAACAAATGGCATCATTGTTCCAGGAAGGATGCATCTACCCAACAGATAGAGATTAGGAACTTAGGAAGTACGCATAGATCTGTGCCTAACCCACTGCTACTCTGGGATAATATGATACGATTGCAACTTTTTGTTTTCCTCCGATTTATCCCACTCACGCAGAAAAAGAAGGAAAAGTGAGCAGGAGAAAAACAAGAGGAAATCAGTACGGGTGAATGGACTCTGACTTCTACTACTATTGCATCAGAACTACTAACGCATTTTTTCACAGCACCCTGCAGTTTATTTTATCCGTCTTTCATTCTATAATAATTAATCTGAAATTGAAAAAGGCAATAAAAATGGGGTAGAATAAATTGTGAAAGTTTTATGCCTTCAAAGCAGGTACTTCACGAAAAAATTTGAAGGAAAGTAAAACGTGAGCTCATCAGATACTTTCGCAAAGTATGACGGAGTATTTGTAAAATGTAATAAAACATAAAAAATTGAGTTATGCTCAAATTTGAACAATATACCTAAGTCATTAAGGGTTAAAACCCTACTTTTTCAAGACAGGAAATACGTAATATTTAAATTTGTGGGGCTGCGTGAGACTGTTACAATTTTTGTTTTGGTTGGAAATGCACCGTATTTAGATCCAAAAAAAGAAAATGGCCTGATATATCTTTGATCTCACACACACACGGGCAGCGTAATCTTCACGAAGCAATTATTTATATTGTATGTAAAGCAATTAAGTTCAAGGGCAGCAGGGAAAGTTGAGCAAATCGTCTCTCGAGTGCAAAATATTTTGACTGAGATTATATGGTCAGGGCACTTGCTCGTAGTGAGAGACTGCTTCTTCCACTTTCTCCAGTTCAAGTTTAATCCAGAAGAGACGTGGCTAATGCACGGACCGCTGGACATGACATACTCATCAAACGGTGGAGGTAAGCCATTAGTCAATGTTTACAGGATTCTCTGGATGGGTTTGGAGCTTTCTGTACTATTCCACTCGAGGAGAATAAAAATCCAAGAATTATCTACTTTCCCTTTTCGACAGGTTATGACAACAAAAGGAGCAATCACTGCCAAACTCACAAGGGTTTACGGAGAATACATTAGGGGCAACATCAAATTCCTTTGTGCGCATTTCCCCTTTGTTTACAACAACAACTCGAAGATTTGATAAAGTTAATGGGTTTTTATAAGACAAAAAATCTTTGCAAGAAAAGGCGATTGAAAGTATTTAATGTTGTAATAAACATTACTTTTGTATTACATCCTTGCCTTTCATGTCATGGTATGTATGTATAATTACGATGAACCCTTTTTACTTTTCTTGACGAGGAAATCTGCGTTGCAAGATGTAAGAAAGACTCTACAGAGAAAAAACCTCTAGTGTGAAGGTATTATTTTGAAGAAGGAACTCTGACATTTGATTTCTACTTGTTTCCTGAAATTCTACATTAACTGAAAAGAGCTCAAGAAAAATAAAAAGTGGCATCATGTTTACGCCAAACGGAATTCCTTGCAAAAAAATTAATTACATAAAGAGGAACTAATTAAGGTTTAGCAGAGATTCCCATTTGTTTAGGGAAATATGTGCGGTATATGATTTTGAAGGCTTTCTTGTTTACAATTTGGTGGTAGCTCAAGGCTCATCATCGTCGCTTTTATTTATTTACTTTGAGGAAAAAATAAAAACTTTCCGGGTGGGTCTGCGGTGGGTCGGTTGCAGGATCAAATTCACACAAGGAAAAATGGTTTTATGACTCATCATATCCATATCTATGTTTGTATGTATGCAATATGTTCCGGTTTTTTGCAAGATATTAGCCGACCTACGGTACACGTTTATGCGGCCTATACCTAGTAAAATATCTGATAATGACGACATGAATAATATATAAACAGGCCAGGTTAGTGTACTGCGATTGGATGGAGTACGGGCGATAGCATGACCATGGACTTGAATACCTCGTCATTACGTCATTTTCAATGGGGGTGTTGTAGTGTAATTTTCATTTGGAAATGGTAGCGTGAGAGATTTCTTTGGCAAGGATGGTCATAATTAGCTCACGGAGAGAAAGTTGAAGCCAGGTAGGATAAATCCAAATAAATCTCACTCCCACAACACGAGATACTCTTGAGTGGAAAAATCCTTTCCCATGTAACTTAACTGTTGCTCGAAGCAGTCGTGAGCCGAGGGAACGGTTTTCTATTTACTAAACTATTTTCTGACATGCAAACATCAACCATTTTTAAGCAAAGAAAAGTTTCTCACATGCAAAGTTAAATGTCAACTCATTTCCATTTCCACCGAT
>JAHZMY010001075.1:0-12458 GCA_027743915.1 Seira sanloemensis
CTTCCTCTCTCCTTTCCACGCTCCATCCACTCTTGTTATGTCAAAGTAAATATGAATATGACATCAATTCCACTTCAATATTATTATTACTTTGGAAGAAAGCGCACTCTCAAAAAATGAGAGTAGAAAAACAAAAATTCACTTTGAAATACAATAATGGATGAATACACTCGGCTGTGTAAAAAAAATAAATATAGATTTTTTAAATTTATTTTTACCGTTCATTCTCGACTGAAAAAATGGATTACGCTGAAGAAAGAAATAAAAAATGGATATTATTTTTTCATCCAGTGACAGGCAAGGCAGTTCCTTTTGAGCCGCCAAGACTCTTGAGATAGTCAAAGTTCGTTTCCCTTTTGTATGTCCCATTATTGAAGGTACTCTCGAAAACTGACAGTTTGGTTGAGTGACAGTGACAGGCTAATACCTTGTCTTGTTTTCAGAGAAGGGTAGTACGACGAACTAGTGTAAAAAATGCTGTTTGCATTTTATCCCATTGTTTGCCTTATTATGCAACCCAATACTTGCCCATTGTTCCCAACAAAAATATATTCATGGTGGTGGTGGTGGTAAGCGCACTTTTTCATTGTCAGGATTAAATTATATGACTGTTATTATTTTTGATAAGGTTGATTGTTTTGAGCTAAGTGCCAAGCTGCCACTGCATTGCCACATATTTGCCCTTCTGGACTTATTAAAAATGTGAAGCCAAGTCAGTTTTGAGTTTTGAGAATGAGTCATAATCGAAATAACGTTTGACACTGACGTTTGCCAAAAAGGGATCTTCATACTTTTGGATATTATGGTGTTGCCAAATTTTGTAGAAAATTATGTTTGCTTAAAAATTGATACAGTAGATTACTGCCGAGTCTCTCCGGGTTAAATAGTTTTTTTTAAACAAAGGTTCACATTACATGGCAGTAGAAGAACTTTGACAGCACAAGTGTATGCTTTCACAATGCTATTTTCCGTTGTGTAATGGATCCCTGCTCTTATGAAATATGAATTGAGTCTAATGTTAAGCTGAAAGCTATCAATTACACCGTCTTATATAGTCCCCTTGTATGAGCACAACCTTTTCAGCTTTACGTAAAAAGAATGATTCAGAAAAAAATGCAACACGCCTTCAAGAATAAATTAATCATTCTCCGTAATTCGAATCCACCTCACACCATAACCCTAATGGAAAATGGACATGTCCTAGACAGCTAAAAAGCTTTTGTTCAAGACGAGTTGATAACATGATTACAACGCTTTCAAACATGTCCTCTATAATTTTCCCGTCAAATTCAAGCTTTTTCACAATTACAAATGTCTGAAAACGTAAGCTGTCAAAAACGATTTTTTTCCAGTGTTGTCTTTCTGTGAAAGTGTGTAGGCGTAAAAAATGATTTATACCTGAAATAGAAATGATTATGCTCCCGCATAATACATAATATTGTATATATCTATAAAAGTATTACCGGTTTTTTTAAAACGAGTACAAATATGCTTCCAGAAAATCTTTTCGTGCAGATCAAAAACTCGCTTACTTTTCCACCTGACACATTCACGAATTCATAAGGTTGTCCCCTCTGGAGCAGAGGATATCAGGCTGTCAGTATCATGCCATCTTTCAAACAATAAAAAATCTATTTGAATGGAATGAATGAATGAAAAGCTCGTCTTAGTCATTCATATGCACAGTCATTATCATCAGTGTGTTTCCCGCATCAGCACAACGCATCTCGCTGCAGTACTATCATTACCACCTGAGGTGCCTTCCCAAAAAAAGACTTTGTCAGTCCGTGTGTGCTCTCTCGCTCATTCTCTGACAGATTTCAAATTACAAAATAATGACGGTGTAATAATACCAAAGGATGGATCTCATTTAAGGTCACACCAGGAGTCCGACATGAAGCTCAGCGGGAGTGCGTCCTGACATGGACAGAAGCCCAAGCCAAAGGAGAAAAAGACAGATTCGTCCCCGTCATTCAGAGACTCAGAAACACACACACACACACAAGACTAACTTCCCTCCGTGTATTTTCTCCTGTACTAATCAGCAGCATTGTTGCAATAACAATGAAATGACGACTATCTTCCCTTTCTTTGAATCCTCTCGCAGAGTTTAACAACTTGACTGATGATCAACAAGCGAGAAAAGTATATTTTCAAAGATTCCTTCTCTTTTTTTTGCTAAATCCATCCCGCTGGGTTTTTGGTCAGGAGGAGAAAAAGCTGCCAACTCAACAAGACGGCTGAAAGGACCACCGGCCACGTTTAATATGCCTATGAAGAAAATAAATGCAGCCGTTGTTTACCTCATAAACTGGCGTGTTGGCAATCGCAATCATTTTCATGTTTTATTGTTCATCTTCGTCTCAACGAAAGAGGATAATGATTATTACCCTTTTTTATTGGGGAGGCACTATTGCAATATCGCGAAAACTCTAGAAAAAAAACAATGACATGAGCTGAACCTTTTTATAAATTGAAAGACAAGTTTGCATGTTTCTCTTTCACTGTGTCAAAAAGAGAAGTGGAGAGTAAAATTTAGGCATTCCGATTCAGACTGCCTAAATTTAAATTGAATTTCTTTGCGTGTGTCTCTGACATGAAGAATAAGAAGGGCAATCATCAAAATTCCTTGTGTATGGTCAACCCTCTTTTTAAACACTTTTCAAGCCTTTTGCCCCCAGTTAAGCTCCAATCTGCCCTATTTATGTTGGGGTTAACTCATTAACGAATTATAAAGACTATAATTATTTTATCATAATTTTAAGCAAGGCATATGGATAAGAAAAGTCACCTGCTAAATATTCTCAGGAATGTCATACAATAAAATGCAGTAATTTCATTATGATAAGCAGTTGAATATTCGCAACCACCCAGAAGGCCTTGATCCATCATTAGAGTTTGTTCCATGGTCAATTATCCTTCTTATCCGTCAGTTCAAATTTAAACAACCAGAATTGAAACAATACTCCATGTATGGGACAGATTAAAATGAAAATTAAGAAAGTGATGCATCAAATATGTACTTATGCTAGCATATGGCAGAAAAGTGTTTAAGAAGATTCCGCATTTTGCTTGTAAATAGCAATTAACATACGTGCCTACTAATGCGCTGTAGGAATTAAAAATAATTTCATTAAAACTGTTTTACCATCTGTTCAAGATGAGGTACAAGTTTGCAAAAAAATAGCGTGTAATTTCATGTTAATTTAATAAGAAAATTGCATAACGCAAAAGCTGAAAAGAGAGCATGAATAAAAGTCAGCTTAATTGATTCGCGGTTTTCTCGGTTGATTTTTCTCTAAATAAACTGCGCAATTCAAAGAATTTCACAAGTGGATGTATTTACCACGTATTTGCTGTAAATGTAACATATGCCATCTAAAACTAAAAAAAATTGTGTTGCAGCTTGTACTAAAATGCACATAAATGAGTCCTAATCATAATTATTAATTTTATCTGACCGCACGTATCATCTTCTAAAGTATGCTTTGACAGGGAAAGTGGACCTTTGTGGGGACAACGTTTGGTCAGAGCTGCTGGCACACTCAGTCTCATGATTTTCATCTTGCAAATTTTCTTATTGTTCATTGTTCTGGAAAGGTACAAAGTGCGTGTAAATGTATTTCAATATTTGCATGTATTTCAGTTAATTCTACCAAATTAAAATAAAATATAGTCATTACATTTTTGAAAGCACATGGCACTACTCGACTACTCACCGCATACACAATATACTCAAAATTCAAAATTTTAATCACTGTGTATTTAAGAGGACCCTCGCCCAAAAATACAATACATGCAATATTTGCAAAAAGAAACATTCTTTTTATACAGACATTCCATGAAAAATTGCAAATGCCAGGGAAAAGGAAGCAAAAAGTGTTTTAACGACAGCTTCAGCAAACAGAGGGCAACGAAATGCATTGCATCATTGCTTTCCCCTCCGCCTCTCCGGTCTGAAGGGTAATCCATCTCATGTGTAAATTTTAATTTAAGATTTTACTCGAGAAAAAAGTTAATTTATTATGTTTGCGCTCAGCATGAATTGCATGACACTCCGACACCATCTTTATCACATGACAAAGGGGGTCAAAGCGAAAGGCTTGAGAAGGGAAGAAATCCATCAAGTTTCCACTACACTCCTATCCACTTTGCTGGAGAGAGAAAAAACAAAGGAATTGCATTATACCACGCTCACCACAAAAAAGAGGAAAACGACAGAGGGAAAAGAAGACAGATAGCCTTTATATTCCTCTTTTTGCTTGTCTCACTTTGAACAAAGACTTGAGAAGGAGAGAGTTAAAGTAGCAACTGGTATTTTCTTCGGAACAGAAGGCTTGGCAATGTCATGACACGCCAAATAAAATAGAATGTTTTTCCTTTTGAAAATAATATATTTTTCTTGCGAGCAGCCTGACAGTGACAAATGGATTGGATGGAGTGGAAGAATAGAAGGAATGAAGAATGAGAAGGAGTAATACGTAAAAAGTACAAGCTTAAGGAAAGGTATTACACTCTGGGTGTTGTGTTCTACCAGGATTTTTTAAAAAACTACTACGGTCTTGCCCTTTGTACATCTTTGAAATCGAGGTTACAGTAGCAGTTTCTATTACGTGAGCATGAAACAAGCAGCCTAATGCTTTTTCTTGTGCCACCAAAGTTGGGTAGACCAACACAAGAGGATGAAACATACTTCAAATTATCTCACATTATAAAGTGTGATTAAGACCGCAGAGCATAATCGTAATGGGTTCACTCAGTTTCTAATCCTCGTCCCGACCAAATTTATTACCACTGACTCTAGTCTAACGACGACAATCAAAAGGCAACAATTTCAGAAGACTTTTTTTTCGCCCAAGACATGTCAATAAATTCTTGTTAATTCCACTCCTCCACTCGACCTGTATGTACTGCTGGCAATTCTTTTTGAAAAAGTTCAATCATTTTTTGGGGTCGCATAAATATTCACCGTATAAGGGGCTTTAATGACGGTATCATTGAAACTGTCCCTTATCGGTCCATCTCTGTTTCGTATTTGCATCACAATTACGCGTTTATGCATCCACATTTATTTAGTTAAAGTGACACACGTTTTGTGCCAAGTGGACATCATCAAATAGGCGAAAGAATGCAAAGTTATACACAAATACATTACGATGACATCGCTCTTTGAATGCAAATAAATGAATATGACATTCTTCTTCTTTTACTTTGAAAAGCTGCATATTTTTTTTATCGTCCACCATGAATTTTGAAGGTATGCCTTTATTTTTGCACTCTCTTTTTAAAAAACTGTTCAGCAGATTGACAAGCCACTTTTCTTGGTCGCATCCAAAAATGTCAGACGCTTCATCGAAAAACATATAATATACATTTTATGTGATCATCTCAATAAAAGTCTTGAAACAGTAAATGAGCTCATATCTAGAAAACACGAAATAAAAATGAACAAGACTTGTCAACGTATCGAAAAGTCTGCTGACTTGATTCGATTACTAATAATATTACAAGTGCCTCAAAGGAAATCTATCCACATCTTTTATAGTGTGATTTGAAGACGAAAAAATCTGAGACAAAACAGAGATAAAGAACCGGTAGCTCCATGTTAAATTGTCAGTGTCATGTATGTCGCCTCATTAATCCTATTTTCCTCCTACGGATTCAGCCAACACATCATTTTGTCAAGACCGTGAGTGTATCTTGAGGCAAAGACCATAACTCTGATGATAATGAAGCCACGAAATAAGAGAGATTATACAATTTTTTATTTGTTTTTGCGTTTAAAGTTTTATTTTGTCGGTAAAGTTTCGTCTTTACAACGTCTCGCCCTTTTTTCTACATTCGAAACTTGTTCTTTATTGGAGAAGGTGTGTTGAGTTGAGACAGCTTTGAGCGTGAGCATTTCAAAAAGGGAGAAAATTATTCAAGGTATTTTGTACTTCGTCTTTGTTGTGGTCTTGTAAGATGAGACTGCTGACAAGATGTGACAAATAAATTTATTAGCAGCTCTTAAAAGCTTCTTTACCTTTCCCTAAATTGTCATTTGCTACCAGATAATTTTTCAAGAGAAAGAGTGCATCTGTGTTCGTCAATCAAAGAGAAAAGAGACTTGTTAATAAAACCCTGTTAGTCAATCGATAACACTTCGTTGATCAAAATAATTTGGTGGTATTCCTACGCAAAGGCAATGCTTGTAAAATACGTCCTTACATTTTCATTGCAGCGGTTATGTGCATTTACCTATATAAAAAGAAAAGACACAACAAATTTACTCTCGAATTACTGAATGTTGCCTCTCGCTCAATCACAAGTTTTTACTGTTTCTCCTTTTTATCTCTGAGCTCCATCAAAACTTCGTAAATTAGATATGCAAAAAAGGACGTCCATAAATTTTGCGAAAAGCAAGGATATGCCTGTATAATGTATCGACTTGTGTAGCTGAAACTGCATCTTTTCAACTGCGTATAAATATTATCGGTAGTCTTCATCGTCAATGCGTCATTCAGTTTTTCAATGATTTTTTTAACATGCAAAAGTATTTTTCCCTTTGAATTGCATATATTATTTTCTTGGGTCGTTACTTCTTTAAGTCGTCACCCGTCTCATAAATCTGTCCAAGTGGAATAGCCACTTGTAGGAAAATTTACGACGAGCCAATGCACACTGATGGGCGCGACCCAAATAAAATCTCATTTAACGCATAGGAAAACGAAGATGAAGTGTTTTCAAACAAGCCACAAGATACATTTATATAGGGTGTTTCAAAGGTTTCGCCCTACCGTTTAAATACAGCGTAGATAAACCTTTGGAAACTGGGATTCAAAATCCTTGGTTACAAAATGATAGAGCGAGATCTTTGAAACACCCTGTATATACCAACAACAGAGAACGAAAAAATGTATAAATGATTTGTTTGTAACTATTTCATTTCATTGCACACTTCATTCAACCTGCCTCGTAAAATAAAATATGAAAATGAATTGGAATGCCTACGAAGATCCACTACAGTTTGCTTTAATGACTTACTTGAGTATTTCTATACACACCACCGTTCCTTTTCAGAATTATTGCGGTGGAAAGACCAATCTCCAATTGATTGAATTTGAATATTTTCACATTTTGCTACTGTGCACAAATTGAAAAGCTGATAAATGAAAAGATTTTTTTACTTAACATGAATTAGGATCATGAATTTTGTTTAACTTTTTTTAAAATCAGAAGCATCATTACCATTGCATTGTATTGTTGCTTTTTATCGGCTACTGTGTCTATGTCAGGTTCTTCTTGAATTATGCAGGCATTAGATCAATAAAAAACTTTTAGCAATGTTTTAAGATACGAATTGTTGCATGTGAAAGTCCAGTAGACATAATCGACAGCACTACGATGAACCGATTATTAAGGTTTTTACAATTTGAATCATGCAAATATGAAAGTATTTACTTAGCTCTTGAAAATTATTCAAGAGTGTATAGAATCTAGAGCCATTCATTATACTGTTCAAGTGAAAATCTTTCAGTAGCTAAAAGTAAAATATTTGATGAGAACCAAAATATTTTGTCCACAACTTGTTTAATATTTATGTAGCTATATGCATTTTTCTCAATAAATTTGTTAAAGCTAGAAATAGGTTCAACAAAGTTTATTCGACGAGGGACAAGATGTCGATGTGAAGTGTATCTTCTGCACTCCGAAAAAAACTGTTAAAAAGCCCATATATTTTAAAAGTTGACAGTTCCATTTCAGGTTATTCTTTCAAATTCTGAAACAAGAGTAAAATCAAGAGGCCGAAAACCCGTATCCAACTAGTATTTAATATGACAAGATGACAAGCTTTTTATGAAAAAAATATGCGAGACGGATTTATTGGCCATATCAAATGGCATGGGATTTCATCCTTATCAACATTGATCATCATACATATTAAGGTTGTCCTTGCTTTAAATTCATTCTTTTAAACCTTTTCAAAGTTACAAAGAAGTATTCATCTGGCCATGATCATCAGCATGCACAATGCATCACAAAAGGAGAATGCAATTTGGCACTTTTTAAAAAACTTGATTACATAAGTGCTGCTCATACCTATGAATGAATAAAATGGGAAGGTTACATTATGACATTGTATGATGATGCAATACGCATGCTTGATCTCGAAAAGTGAGAAAGATGCAAGTGACGGGAAACAGATCCAGTTTAGATTTTTTCTTCAGTCTCATGAATAGAGCGAAATCAGAGCAGAGCGAAAAGGTATGAAAAATGGGACGAATTTTTAATGGTTTGGTTATGCCTCACTATTAAGCTGAATTTATTGGAGAGGAATAAGTGTTGGTCATGAATGAATCAGTTTCAGGTTTCCATTCGAATGGACACGAAAAATGTGCTACCGTGGAAAGGGTTCACATCGAAAATCAAAACATGAATGGTTATTATATACAATATTGTGCAAGTAAACTGGGCCGGGAGTCCTCATTTAAGTATCTACACGCAGGCATGCTAAGAACTGCTTTATTTTTTAAATTGAAAAAGCTTTCTCAAGCGTTTGGAGCATATTTAATTTTCGTTCAACATAATATGTACCTTTCTGGCTTTTGTTTAATTCTGCTTTCATATTCTAAGGTTGTAGCAAAACCAAATTCTCTGACATCAAGTGGACGCAAGTATAAAAATTATTTTGGAAAAGTGGCCGAGTCCAGAGGTGAAGCCTTCTTTTTACTGCATATTTTACAAATTTCTGGGAAAATCCGTTAGCAATGACCGTCATGAGCTCGTGTCAAACCTGAAAATGATTTGTTATGTAATAAGTGAGTTGAATAAAACCTTTAGCATCTTACAAATTATATTACATTTCATACCGGAAACACCCTTCCGGTTACATCTGAGAGCGCAATAACTAGCGTAAGTTCTTCCATCAGATCCGCAGACAGGGTCATACAGGTCAGGTGGACAATCACAAGGCTGAGCGTAGAGAACACGAGTACGATTTCCTGACGAGTCCGTTATCTTTTTTGTCTTAAACCGCATTTTACATTGCTCGCTATAGTGGTGAGAAAGGATCAAGCTGACGCAGATCAAGAAAAAAGTTACTTGGAATTGCATGATTAAACATATCACAAAATTTTACGCTTAAGATGCTTTACGAATGAGGACAAAAAATTGTGAAGAGATGAAGAGCAAAACGGTCTTTTCTAAGGATAGCTGTTTCTTCATTAAAATTAGTACATATGCAACTTTGTATTATTTTCTAGTGAACAATGAGATATTGTGAATTGTGAGATATTGTGAAGGGAATCGATGCATCTGACTTCTGCATGCATTATGCAACAGTACATATGCAACTTTGTATTATTTTCTAGTGAACAATGAGATATTGTGAATTGTGAGATATTGTGAAGGGAATCGATGCATCTGACTTCTGCATGCATTATGCAATCAGTATTCATACGGTATGGCATTTCAACGACAAGGTCAAACTAGGTTTTATAGGGATTTTGGACACATTGGTTAGTTTCATATAAGAAATGGCACCATGGAGCCCGCTTAAAACCTATAAGCACGTTGTGCAATACACTATGATTGCCGCCGCGGTCCTCTAATATGCAAAACAAAGATCTGCGTTCGGTGAAGTTGTTGCAGAGAATGGGGAATTTATGCACGTGTTGGTCATCACATGCAGCCCCAAGGAACCACCAATTCGATTACGATCTCGTCGTCATTGGGGGTGGTTCCGCCGGAATTGCCTGCGTCCGTGAGGCTGCCCGACTAGGAGCTACAGTGGCTCTTTGCGAGTACGCGTTACCATCTCCAAAAGGTAGCACATGGGGCCTGGGTGGAACTTGCACCAACGTTGGATGCTTTCCCAAACGGCTCATGCATCAATCCAACCTCGTCAAAGATTGCTTGGATGAAGCTCATTTGTTTGGCTGGAAGTCTGGAGACAATTCGGAGGTGAACTGGGAGGTTCTCGTAAGCGGTATTCAAGACTGCATATCATCCCTCAATTTCGGCTACAAGGTGAGCCTCCAGCAACAAAAGGTCACTGTTTACAAGGGCGTCGCGCAATTTGAGGATGAGCATCACCTTGACGTTACCCTTCTCGATGGGAGCAGCGCCAAGATTTCCAGCCAGACGATCGTCATTGCAGTCGGAGGTCGTCCAAAATACCTCGGCATTCCTGGTGGAGGTGCCGAGGACAATTTATGCATCACATCAGATGACATTTTTACCCTGCCGCATCGTCCTGGCAAGACCCTCTGCGTTGGAGCGGGCTACATTGGCGTCGAGTGTGCTGGCTTCCTGGCAGGCTTTGGTTTTGAAGTGACGCTAATGGCGCGGAGTGTAATTTTACGAGAGTTTGACGTGACCTCAGTTGACCTTCTCATGTCCAATTTAGAAGGAAGAGCGGTTCGAATAATAAGGAACGCTGAGCCAACAAAGATAGTACTGGTCAAGAATGGCTCGCCTCCTACCTTGAAGGTCGTCTACAAGTTCAAAGGAACTAACGANACAAAGATAGTACTGGTCAAGAATGGCTCGCCTCCTACCTTGAAGGTCGTCTACAAGTTCAAAGGAACTAACGATGAGCAAGAGGAAGAATTTAATACTATCCTTCTCGCCGTTGGAAGAAAACCAGTTACAAACTATCTGAACTTGGGTGTCCTTCCAAAAATCAAGCTCGACCCTGAAGGGTACATTGAAACGGACAAGTACGAGAGAACTGGAGTACCCAATATTTTTGCCATTGGTGATTGCGCAATGGACAGGCCAAAGCTGACCCCTCCTGCGATTCGAGGAGGTACGTGGCTCGCAAAACGACTATACGAAAAAGGCTTCAGCAGAACGGTTGATTACAAAAGATGTCCCGACAACCATCTTCACTCCAATCGAATACGGAACTTGCGGCTTATCGGAGAAGGAGGCAGTAGAAAAGTATGGGAGCAACAGAGTGGAAGTGTACCAGAAATCAGCGATTCCAACAGAATTTGTGATGAATAAAAGGGACGGTGAAGCCGTGTACGCAAAGTTGGTATGCGTCCGGTCGGGAAAAGGAGAGAAAATTGTTGGGCTCCACTATCTTGGTCCGAACGCTGGCGAAGTGACACTTGGCTTGTCTCTGGCCATCCGAAGTCACCTGTGTAAAGATGATATCGACAACTTGATTGGTATTCACCCAACCTGTGCAGAAATTTTCACAGGAATGACCGTCTCTAAACGGACCTTGACGGCCGTAGTAAGAGCACAAGGATGCTGAGGGTAGTGGTTCGGTGGTAGATGGATCAAACCGTCTTCACTAAACTCAAATTACGTAAAGCAATTTTTTTATGCCGATGGTGTGAAAATGGATGAAATTTCCTGCTTTTCTCCCATTCCATGAAGACTTTGCGCCGAAACCATTGGGGAAATGGGGGCGATCGTCGGATGTGCGCATGGAAAATTGCTTAATTGCTCACGTCCTTCTGAGAAGCGAACAATATTTTAATGTCACTATATATCATCATCCATTTATTCATTATAAAAAGTAAACAGTAATTAATAATTAATCACTCGCTTGTCTCCGCTCCTTTCATCTCAAAATATAATTTTTCATGTGGCATGGCTCATATAAAGAGGAAAAAAATGATTGTGTATTGGAGTCGAGCCCAAACCCATCAAAATACATGACACGGTGAAAAATACTAGACGTATCCCCTTTGACTACGCTTGGATTGATGATGAAATGGACGCAGATGGAGACCATTTATCACTGGCACATTTGCCATTCTTCTTCCTCTCCTGTGCCGCCAGTGGGAACTACGTGAGGGAGGACTATGCGCTCTCTTCATCATCAGCCTTCGTCATATCAAAATCACATTGTCATAAAAAATGATATTTCTATAGTACTCTCTCCTTCATCAGTGGATAGATGAGGAATGACTTGTTCAGCGCTTTTTACCCGTGCCCATCCGTCATCATTTCGTTTTTCTAGTAAAAATAAAGATTTTTCCTCGAATTTCGTAACGCATTTATACGTAGTATAGACTTTCTTTAGACCTTTACGGGTTTCTCCGAAGCATACGTGGACATGCATATGAACATGTTTTAGGTCTTTGAGTAGTGGGAAGTAGCAAGTGAATTATTGCTCCTGTCACTTCTCTCTTGCTTCTACACGCCAGACCATGTCATCCACTCAAATATGGCCCATTCATTACGTGCACAATAATCTTCAATCCCTGCAACGCTGAGAGAGGATCCAAGTCCTAGGGCAAACTTTTTCCCTTCACCTAGTCCATCAGAGGATTGTGAGTGCACTTTGCTTCTATACTCAGGCTGTACTAGAATGCATTGCACCATCAAAATTGAAATTCTCGAGTCCCTGAAGGCTTTTGGGGGTACAAGTGAAAATTAAAGTAGACGGATAAGCTGCGACATTGTCCTTCCTCCTTATGCAAATAAAATTGGCAAGTGATAAATTACTCCTACTT
>JAHZMY010001076.1:0-10394 GCA_027743915.1 Seira sanloemensis
TAAAAGTGAGCATGCTCGTGAATGGGTACTTCTCATGGCTGTGTCTGTGTATTCATATCAACTTTTCATGTGACGTGAGACCAAAGCGTGTCTCAAATTCATTAAGCTTCAAAATGCCGCCTAAAAGAATGGAGTAATTATCTTTTTATATATTTTTAACAACTGAACTCGACTGGTATTTTCCAACTCGGACAGTGACATTTCATTAAGAGCTGTGAGTCAAATCTTGTCTTTTGCATGAATACCAAAAAAAAGCTTCGTTTCCCGTTGAAGTTGTTGAAAAAGTTAAGCTTGAATTACACTGTCAAATATTTTATTGTTTTTAAAGTCTGGGATTTACGCCAATTTAATCATTAAATCAATGAATTACACATAAAAGGGCAGGTGTCCTTACATCAAGCACAGAGACTAGACTGAAACCTTAAAACTGTAATCTCAAATAATGTTTCCCCCAACGACTGAACTCCTTGAATATATATATATATGTGAATGCACATTTTTTTCAGGGTCACAGACACTGAGCTGTTTTCGAGACTTTTTTTGTATCTTGCTATTTTTGTATCGTGAGATATAATATCACTACAAAATTAACTCATTAAAACTCGAAATCTCCCTTTTTAATGTCATTCAGAGTCAATAAGGCACCGCCACTTCCACACAGCCTCACAAATTTTTTTCTGCAATGTTGTTTCTGAATTGACCCAAATGCGTGTAGTAATGTACTTTTTGAAGTGATATGTTTTGTTACAGTATTTACCACACATTAGTTATAAAAGGCAGGAAACACTTTTTTTTGCTAATAATGACTGACAGCTATAGTAATAATATCAAAGTCAGTTTTTGCGTAACTACCTACAACCTACAGCACTATGTGAGTAATTGTGATGAAAAGCCAAAATTAAAAGGATGATCAAATGATTATATAAAACTATCTGCAGTCCACATGTTTTGTATCTCCACGATCAGTTCCTCCGATTTGGTTTCAACATGATATACATATTATTCCTAAGGAGCAATGCCAATGCCTAAGTTAATGTATGATCCTTAGTTTAAAAGAGAATGCTTCAATTCCTCCATCCTTACAAGACACAAATAAATATACATATTCAATATTTGAGAGCACTTTGCACTTTCTGCAGAAAAGAGGAAAAAGTCTATAATAACACGTAGGAGTGTATTATCTCTATCAATTTCTGCACACCATACGTCATCCAAATTACAGTCAGCCTTTGTGTTATTTCGTTTCTGGGAATATATGTGTCTATTTTAGCGTAACCAAAAAATGTGCTTTTTTACTACTTCTGGTTTTCATAATTTATTTCAATATAATTTTGAGCTTTGGTGCCGTTTCTCATATCATATCTGATAACTCAATATTTTTTTGACTTTCAAATGTCTTCACAGCATAATAATAAAGGTCTCTCAACACAAAAGCCGTAGTGGAACTAGTGGGACCAATTCAAATGGAAAAGAAATTGATTTTTGTGAGCAGTAAAAGTCTCTCGACAAGACGACCAATTTATGCATGGAAATTGATATCACTATCAGCCCATAAAACATTTAAACGGCTGTAAAAGTCATCATTACCTCAAATTAGCTGAAGAATGCTGTGCGGTTGAGCACACGCATGTTCACATTTATAGCGCATATTTAGACAAATCTACTATAGCAGAGGAAAACTTTACAAATGGCAAAAAAAAAAGATTTTGAAAGTTGATACGAAATTTGATTAAATTATGATAAGAGTTTTTTAAATATACTTTTTTTATGCAATACGCAATCCTATAATTAATAGGATTGAGCGCGTTATTTTGGTCAACGTTTGCAAAGCGAATTTCATGTAAATGGAGGCAATACTCCTGCATTTCATTCTGTTTTTTCAAGAGCTTTGGTATGCGGCAAAGTTCGCCGAGCCAAATTTTCACAAATCATAGCACAAACAGTGAACATTGAGGCTACGGGTGTAGCAACGTGGTAGTACTTAGAAAACTGACAAAATCGAAATTGATGACATATCGCTCTGCGAATGGCTCAAAAAAACACATCAACACTCACCACTTATTTTTTCGACTTACCACCACACCTCATTGTTTCCTGTTGTTTGCATACAACATACTAGGTAAATATATATAGTTTTGCAAAAAAATGTTTGTTTTTTTTGGCAATAGGAGCTCTAGCACATTATTTCGTCGTTCCACACACTTCTTGAGTTTATAACATTGTTTTACCGCTTGCCTATTTAGGTAAAGCATGGACTAACTGAGTTTTGCAGTTATCTCATACATGGCTCATTTCAAGAGTTTGTTTGATATCCGAAACACGTCTTCCTGTCAAAAAAAAATAACAAAAATTGTTTCAACTTTGCTCACCAAATGAGCATACTAATTCCTCATGAAAAGTGCATATACACTATTTATGGGGTTCATTCAGAGCCTTCGGCGCTGACGGCATTAAATATTTGCGGATCTTTCCTCTCTCTCTCTGGGATATACATATATTTATTTAAATTTGAAGGCATGACATATTTGTATTTTGAAGGAATTGCGATGAGACGAGTGAATTCATCTAGAAAATACATGGATACCTACGTACATTACATTCGCAAATTCGTAACTACCAGTACCTCCTATCAATCCTTCTCATCCTGCTTCTCCATGTTTCCTCTCTCAGGAATTTGGTGTTAAAACTACCAAAAACTACTTAGCAGTCATGAGTTTGAAAGCATGAGTCATGTCATGCATCCTAGTACGTGATGGTTTCTCTGAAACAATGAATGATAATAGCTTATTTTAAAAAAATAAATATGTAGGTAAACTTTATGAGATTGCATTGTCTGTCAGCCCGTGTCTTGTGAGCTCATGAGTCTCAGTCTCAACAAGCGTCAATGTTTCTTTTTGCCTGATGTGCAGCTTGAAGTTGTAATTAAATGCGAAATTAAAATAATCAAGTTCTTGGACTCGAACATTTTATATAAAATGTACGAACAATGATATTATTAGCATTGCAGTAGAGCTCCGACGAGAATGAATTTTTCTTTCAAATGTTAAATCCTTCCGGCATTTTATGATCTTTAGGCTACCTTCTATTATTTCAAATGTGATCTTTTGACTGCAGACTGCAGTACAAAAATAGATCCAGCAAAGGCGCATTTGCACATTCTCCTCAACTCGTGAAAATTATGTTGTTTTTTTTCATATCGCGCAGACAATACAATTGCAGACAGTTTTTTTTTCTCCTAATGAAGGAAGCGCAACATTGCATTGATTGAGCTTTAAAAATGCCTGATAGTACACAGAAATAATAAGTCATTTCTGTATTTCTCAAGGGATACCTACATGTATGAGTCAGTGCTTATGAAATGCAACATATTTTTGGACTGCTCATCTTGCGGCCAGACACGAGGAAGCACAGAATTGGGATTTTTCCAGTTCATCGAATCAAACCGTGGCGTTCTTGTTAAGGGGTTGGCGTTGGTGCGCGTGCAAAGCACCTGCGTCAAGATACGCACGCTGCACCAGCAGCACATCTTTAAGCCCATCACACAAATTCTGTTCTTTCTCGCGCAAAAAATGATGATGACAAAAACCACAGCGCAATCTCAATCATAATCCAAGACATCCGTTAGTCTTGAAATAGTGGGAGCATGGTAGCAATGCATTGCTTTTAAAAGTCATTTTAAGTTTTGAAAAAAAGAGAGGCTGTTACCTTAGCTTTTTCATAATGAGGCAGTACTTGAAATTTGAGCAACTCAATTCCGACCTTGACCTCCTGACCATGTTTTTTCCCCAAATATTTGCTCTCCTCACAGGATACTATTTGAAGGCAAAGCAGGCAAATGTGAATACGAGTGACGGGTCCATTTTTTCCTAGAGTTTCGGAAAACAGGTATTTTGTGGCATTGGCTTTGTGACTGTTACTTTGAAAAAAAAAATGCATAGTATTTTTGCGCTAATTTCAAGGCTACATTACAGTAAAATATGTGATGCGTATACCACGGAAATATGCAGGTACCGATTTCAGTCTGTCTCACAAAACTTTAATTGTCGCTGCTTATGTATGTACATATGTAGGTATTTTGGAAGTGGTCTTTTACCCTTATCACTTTGTGAGAATGCACGTACAGAGATCGTATTCATGACTCGGCGTAAGTAATTAAATGTCCACTCATTTTGTGACCTTTTCAAAAATCCGCTACACCATCGATTTCAATAATTGCTTACGTGACAGTTCTCGCACGCATGGACACAAGAGTGAGTTGATTTGGGCGTTTACCTGATATCGCTTTTACTTTTGTTCCAGAGTGCTTTTTCAGGGACAATGTGAGACGATGCTTCAATCAATTACTGACGGATGTAATGTTTTGAAAAGGATTTCGGCCTTTGCTTACCTTCAGCAGCCAGGTTGATCAAGGTGACACTGCACTCCAGCAAAATGTCAATTGCGAACGGTATTTCCGCCTCATTTAAAAGTAATGAGGCCATTTCATTTTAGGCTTCAGCAATGGGTGCACCTTTTGCCTTGCTTTGCTAAGTGGACATGTTTTGCACTACGAATATACAAATGTACAGCAGTTGGCTGACAATTTCTACGCAGCAAAATTTTTTTTAGCAAATACCAAGTATGGACATATCGTGGATCCATAAACTAAAAATTGCCAGAAGGATCTAATTATTTTTTTAGCTTAGAGCACCGGTTTCTCCTTAATTTATCACATCACCCCAATGACGTACATTTTGATGTTATGCAAATTAGAATACCGGCAAAAGCCAAACGTCGCCGGAGGACTAGTTTCAAAGAACTTCTGGACAACTAGTTATTATTTTTCCAGTATGATTTAGAAGAAGCGGCATAAAATTCTGTTTGACTTTTAGCACTTTTAGTTAAATATTCGAAACAAGTTCTTTTCGCCTTAGACGCTATTTTTTAGACCTGGCTTTAAAGAATTAGATAACATTCGCAGGCTTAGACAGCGAAGGTGTGAGCTGTGACCGCATAAAGGGTTTTTCCTCTCTGAAGGAGATGTCATTTCCAAAGTCACCGATGAAACTGTGTCATAAACTTTAGGTTGTTAATTGAAATGATTCCAACGGTCGCCTCAATTCTTGAACATTATGCATACATTGTACAGTATACTGCAGTTGTTGTTTCATGTCGCCCATTGAAAACGATCAAAATAGATATTTGGTGTCCTTGTAATCAATTTTCTCTCACGTTTTCGTCTCTCTCTCTCTCTCTCTCTCTTTACTATTTTTGCCGGAAAGTGGCTAAACTGTGAGTAAGCCTCTTTGCTCACACAAAAAGCTCGCATGGCCTAATACAACCGCTTCAAAATTAAAACTCTCGAGTCCTATTTTTATTACCTTTTTTTGCAACAAAACATGAGCATTAGCAATAAAAATGCAAACTAGAGCGATGCGTCGTTGTTGATTTCCCATTTTGATGCCGGTTCTCATAGGATTAGATGCGACACCAAATTGCCAAAGCAGATGCTTGTTGTTGCTGCAAAAAACGGCAGCTCTTCAAAAACAAATATATCCATTTGAATGGATGCATTACATATGTGCATCGTTGAACATTGTTTGCATCTCTAGCTTCTTATCACTCACCGATTGCATAGGTATTCGTTTACACATCATGTAACAATGAAACCGCACCGTACATAGTATGCACACTCTTTTGATTGAAGTTGGGTAACCATACACACAACAACATCATCATTATTATTGACTTATGCACACACACATACTCATCAGGGTGGCCTTAGCAGGAACAGGTCATTCATTTACTCCTATTCAAATACAAAAAAATATGTCAAACTGGCTCTTTTTTGTCAGGAAAGAACTAGAACCTTTTTAATGGAAATGGTGCATCACAAAATGCCATCGAATCATTAACCTTTTTATCTCGGCATGAAATATCATGCCGCCACTAATAATAATCCCAGACTCATTTATCTAACACTTATATTTTTTTGTCTTGAGCATTAAATACATTGAATAACGTCATATTTCTGTGTAGAAATGCTCTTTATGCAAATCCTAGATTCTGCCGATGAGACAGTGGCCGCTGCAATAATTACCCATTTTTTTCTTGCTCGCATATTATGTCACCTGTGTCGTTGATCAACTCGACAGCCGCCTCTGAATTTATTTACCTCATACCCAGAAACTCTGGGCAGCTCAGATGTCAGAGTTACTTCTCTCGCGCGCGTGTCTCTATATCTGAGTGTGTGTGCGTTCCTCGACGGTTGAGCAAGAGTAATGATGCACCAGGACGTAGGGTCAACGGATGCAGTGACATGTGGAAAGAGGAGATCTGGGATGATAAAAGTGGTGGTGTTGTATGGGTTTGCGGGATGCACGCAGTCTGTTGGACAAACACACTTGTTAATTCGACTAGTCATTTACTCCCCCGAGATTACAGTGAGCAGGTAGATTATAAGGTTACAATGTTTCATAAGCGAACTTGCTCATATAATAATTAACATTTTTGTGACAGAAGTAAGGCATATCTGAATGAAAGTGACATGACTGACTATATGACCGTACCGGTATCGCATGTGTGTAATAAAATGTGTGTGTGTGTGTGCGAGCGAGCGAGCGAATGAAGCAATAGAGTGGGAACACGCACACACGTCCAACGTTTGCATCACATACAGAAGCGCTAAAAAGGTTCGAAATAATTGTGGTCTCAGTTCGCACTCGAGGTAATTACTGTCGTGAGTCGTGAGGCTGAGCTGCTAAATGCGGATTACAATTAGTTTTGTAAGGGGCTGTAAAAATTGAGGATGGATTTAATTAAAATGAAGAAACGAGTGGGTCCTGGATAAGTTTTGGGGTTTGAGTGGGTTGGTGCTCGGTGAGTTTATTCAATGAAATCGATTCGGCCAAAATAGTACATTTCTTAATACAGCACCGGTTATGTATCCAATCTGAATAGTATGGAAAAATAGGTTTAAGACAGATCTTTTATCGGCATCCAGCCATGCAAAGAGAACTTTTGTGTCTCGCTCTTGTGTCCTGGAGAAAAAAAATCATGCACTCTACCTTTTTGTCGCATATTTTCTAGAGTCAGAAAAAATTGATGGGGATTTTTTTGTAGCACAATTGCATTTTTCATTTGATCCATTTACTTGGTAAATATATTTTAATGTTGACAGGTAAAATTGTAATCTATGTATGTATATGTGCGATTTTTATTAATAGTAAAATGCACCCATATGCACCTGTTATCTGTCTCGCCCAATTAGGGTCATTTTTGAGTCAAGTAACCACTTTTTTCTCATATCGTGGCAGATAAGAGAGTGAGTGGTGCCACAACATTTTCAACTCGCATTTTTTACTTTCTTTTGAGGAAGTCTTGTAGTTGTGAAAAAGCAGGTTATCGATGGAAGAATTTAGTTCATGATAATCCCATGTTATCAGTTCAAATGCAAGGTACAAGACGATTTTCGACATGACAGCGACGTTCAAAAGATGTTACATCAGAGCTGATAACTAAACATTTTCTGGGGAGCGAAAATTGCTCTGGACGCTCTAAACTTTCTAATGGATAACCACAGACAAAGTTCTGTCAAGAATTTTATTCTGCCAAACAATTTTTACTTCAAGTTTGTAAGAAAATGCATATTACCGCAAAATACTTTAGAATTCGTTTCTATATAGCAATGCAAAGTTCAAAAGAAAATAAAAATACACTAAGTAATTGCTTCTAATTGAAGTGCTTGGAATATAATTAAATTTTATATACGTAGGTACATTGAATATCATATTAAACTTCATAATACTCAAAACCATAATTCCAAATTGCTTCAAGATAAAAAACAGTTTAATGCAATACGATTCATTACAGGAAAATATGGCGTCTCCGAAATGAAAATTAGCGTGGGACGTTTCCTCACAAAATGACCATCGAGTATTTAGCAAAGCCGACATTTTATCAGCCTATATTTCTAATCGTGACATAATAACAAGTAGTCCCACTACCATCCGGTATCGCCATTAATGCACCCCTCAAAACAATGCCATACAGCACGCCATGATCTAGCTCACTTTCAAGCGAGCTGCCAAATAATTAAAATACTCTCACAAAACATTGCTCTCTGAGGCCTGGCCTAATACCTACCTGCATCAGTCCAAGTTGTGAGTGGTCAACGCAAAAGATAAAAACCACCACAAACTCTCAAGCCCCATTACATGTCAATACATACATATTACATATATATCGGCCAGTCAAAACAATTGTACATTTGAACTCCTTACTGCTTCAAATTTTCGAAGGACTCTGACTCAATGAGAGTAGGAAGGGGAGGGGACGAAGAGGAAGGAAGGAAGCCTTTAAGGAAGCAAGGCAAGTTGGAAGCATGCTCCCCACTTTGGAAAATAAATCAGCTAACTAATAAAAACAAGATTTCTCTAACGTCCCTTTTTCTTAAAAAGCAAAAGAAGTAAAAAAAACCAACAAAATTCGCCTTTGTCACTCGTGAAGGTAAAGTATAGCCCTGTCGTCGTCAAGACGAACACTCTTTCAGCCAGCATTTACTTTATGTGTTATGTAAGTTGTTTGTGAATTGTAGTAACCCATTACCTTTTTTTATTATTTCTCATGACGCTGCGCGTACTATTATATCACATGAGTCACTCTCTCATTATGCGCTCATAGGTACATGAAAATGACTCCGACTCTGAGTAGGATGGTTTGCATAACATTTCGCATCAAAAGCCATTCGCTGCATTTGCATTTCCGTTGTGGTGGCGAAAAAAAATGGTGAGGTAGTCGTTACGACTCATAAAAATAAAGTTAATTAGGGAGCCGGGAGTCGTTCCTACAAATGTGTGTGCGTTGCAACCAGCTCTCAGCTCGCCTTTCGGATTCACACAAAAATCGAAATCCTCACTCACACGAGAGCAGAGACGCGCAATAATACTGTAATCGACAAAGAAGGATGACGAGAGGAGTTCCTCTTACGTACTTTGGGTGAGCTGTGAGCTGCGAGCTGAGCACGAAAATCCGGCACGAACTGGTGGAGATTCCCTTTTCCTTTGTGAAGAACAGAGTGAGTGAATGTGTGTAGAAATGCAGCGAATCAATTACTTAAAAATGGCAATGGCAGAAATGCAATTGACGGTGAAGCGGGGTACGGTACGACGAACGAAGCTGCTCGCAAAAAAAGTCGCTTTGAATATTTGGTATATATGTTTTTTTTCTTAACGCTGTATTTGCTCTCGCTAACGCAGTTATATGTATCATGACTATTTGTAAGGGGCTGACAGAACTTGATTGAGCGATAATAAATGAGTTTTGAAATTACACTCAGAAGAGGAAAAAATAACGCATAGATTATGAAACTAGAGCTTGAATAACAAAACAAACAAGGGAATTGAACCTGTTACCTGCACAAATCTCATTGGGCATTTAAAAGAATGACACTTGATTCGCAGTCTCTTGTCATTGTTGGCTAATTAAATGATAAGGAGAACGGCGCAAAATTGCTATAATGAGTTTAGTATTGTCGTTTAAAGGAAAGTTGACAATTATTGAAGCTAAAAATGCCCGATAGAATCTTGACGAATTATAATGGAGCATCCGACTGTTCATCAATGTCCTTACATGTTTGAAATTTGCAAATCATATGCATACTCTGCAAACCCCACTTATAATGTTGGGTCCAGTTGTTGTCTGAATATTTTTTTGCAGTTGATCATCCTTATCGAGAGCTGAATTTGCAATTGCACAAGGCGTTCACAATCCGCATTTTACCAAGAAAAATGATTATGATTACCACACCTGTTGACAAGTGAGAACATTATTACACCAAATGCTAAAGGGAAACGCATAAGTTTTTGACGTCATTAATCATCCAATCTCATGCAAATGCATAAAATTTCGTCGACACCTTTGAATGGGTTTTCATTGCGAAAAGTGTGTATTTAAGTACCACCATCACTACTACTGACAACTATGCAGTTTCCATTTTTCTTAACAATACCGTCTGCTCTCTGCTAAAGGGTTTTCGATAAACACTTCCTATTCATCGTTTTAATTTGAGTGTGAAATAAAGTTTAAGAAAGTTTCAACTCGACTCCTTAAAGTGTGCAAATTTTACATGAAATGAAGAGATCAATCATGTTTTTGGATGCGACTTTGCAAAAAAAACACAAAGCGAAAGCTATATACATATAAATAATATGTAATGAAGACGCCAGTGTATTTCTTGATGGCAACAAAGACGGGTGTCTTTCTCAAAAGGGAGAGAAAGGAAGAGGAAGAGAAGGATTGCAGCAAAAGTACTCGACAATTAGTAATTGCGCTCGCATTGTATTGTGCCCGAATTGCATTCTCTACTTCTTCAAGTGCATTATATCCACCGCCGCCATACTTTCATTTTTAAGATG
>JAHZMY010001077.1:0-12585 GCA_027743915.1 Seira sanloemensis
ATTCTTCTCAGGTTTCCTCCATTTCGTATTTTATGTTTGAACTAATAGATTCTACCAGACGTCTAATGGTAATTTGCGAGATTGACGCTGCCAGATTTTAAAAAAATGCTTTTAGTAAAAATATTATTACCTAGCATAGAATAACATTTTTTTCAAAAAACGTTTATCTTTTGTCGCCTTCTTCCACATTCGAAGGAGACGAGCATTTTTACGGCTAAGCGAAAAAATGAACATTTCAACCAGTTCATTGTTTTCAAAGCGACCACATTGGAAGACCAACTTTCTGATCATTTGGATGCAATGATATATGTACACATTTGCTTTTGCTTTGAATGTATGCACTTCCCTTGTTAAAAAAAACCTAGGATGGACTACATAGTGTGTGTCCAATATTTGCTTTCCTTTCTTCTCGACAGGAGTCTATAAATCCTACATGACAATTTCATTCCAAATCTGTGTACACCTAACTCGGACGACGATGATGATGATTTAGTTGATTCTGGATAGTTTGCTTTCGTCTAAAGGAAAAGATAAATAGTCGTAAATCAACAAGAGAAATAAGGTAAATCTTGATTCTGTCAATAGACACAATTTAGTACGAGCCTGACTCTCGTTCGTGCTGCATCCCAGCACACCGAATCTCCCTTTTTTGTGCTTTCAACTTTAATTTAATTCTTGATGCTGGCCCAGCCAAACGTCTTTAAACCAATGCACGCTCATGGAACTTTGTCTGGCCGATGGAGAGAATTGTGAAAATGGCAACTAATTCCCTCATAGAATATAATACAACGTTTGATCCACCACAACTTCCTTTTTCCGTTCTTTTAAGATGGCCACGCTAATAGAATGAAAATAAATGACTTTGCCTTTCTTAACAGATTAAACGGATCACATTTACGGAGCGGGGAACGTGACGGTTGGCCATCTTTAAAGAGTGAAAGTTTTTGCAAGGAGGGAAATTGCATCAAGCAACTAAGCATCGGTCTTCAATTCCGCCCCTATTTTGTTTCTCTAAACAATTTGTCATTTTACGTTTCCTGCCTCTGTTGCAAGTATTGCACTTCAATACAACAGTATATTTTCTCTCTGTGAGAGTCGTTTTGGGAGTGGAGTCAAGATATCGGGAAAATGCTAACTCGGTTTTTTTCTCTCTCCCCGAAAACACTCAATTTGCCAAGATCGTGGTAGACGCAGCTGGAAGCAAACCACACCAGAGGAATCATTGGAGACCCTTTCCATTCACTGTTTATTCTCGGAGGAAGCCTTTTGTATGCTTTTTGCCACTCTCTGCTCTTTTCCTCTCTCTCCTCTCTCTCTCTGGTTAGTTACAACCGCGTATTGTGGAAGTGGAAAACTGGACCACTAATAATCGTAATCGTCGTCCAGATAAAATGTGCAATCCTATTATTCAGAGATTGAGCGTATGCTCAATGTTCAAGCCAGACACTGGCTCGACTCCTCCTGGTCACTTATTCAGAGGCAGATGAAACAACATAAATTTCACGGATTCTGCTTCCATGGAGCATGACTGATTTCCCAACAGGCCTTGATTGCCAATTCTTCTTTAAAATAGTTCACTTAGCCATGAAATATATGAAAAAGGCCTACCTAGAAAAACGCCGTTGGTGGGAAATATGGAGCATAATTTGATTTTTCCCTTTCCCTCTGGTATTTGCGCTCATGAGTCATGAAAAATGCCGAAAAATGCAGAGTCCATATTTTTCCAATAGGCATAATTCGCTTCGTCTTCTCCTCCTTACTTACTCTTTCGCTGAAGTCGTGGAGAGAGACTGTAACAAGTGACATTGTGGAAGTAATGAATTGCCCAAGAGTCGTTCATCTTACTTATTTCTACACTTGTACAACACTGGACGGCAAGAAATCCAGGAGACAAACAAAAGTCAACGATGGTTTGTTGAGTTAGTAAATGCCTTCACGGAGGAGTAAATTTTTCATCTTTTCAGATGACACCAAAAATATGTGCACCGTGTTGTCTTGTCCACACCACGGCCGAGCTATGCATATACAGTAATACGCTTTCTGCACGCTTCACAAAAAAGTGGGCCATTATGTCTCCGTCGTTACTGCTTAAGACGCATTCAACGATTTGACCAGGACGACGATTGTGAAGCAAGTGTGCAACACACTACATTTAAGCAAAAAAAAGTGCAAGCAAAAGGGAAATGAAGAGGGGAGACGTTTCTCCTTGCAGATATTCTATTCATCATAATCACTGAAGTGTCATCCGTGTCCCAAGAAAGAACTCGTCTTTCTCAGAGTATAGAGAGACACACACTAACGTTTTCTATATTTCGATGAGCTCCGTGCGTGCAAGCAATTCAAAACATGTCCCAGACGAAAAAAATGGCATTTCATTTCAAGAACGGCTCTTCCTATCTGATTCATATTTCAAAAGAGATGAATGATGAAGATGACGAGATTCTCCTAAAAAGTCACGACCTCCTTTAAAATATAGAAAAAAATCCACTGAACATAATAAAAAAACAATGATGAAGATGACGAGATTCTCCTAAAAAGTCACGACCTCCTTTAAAATATAGAAAAAAATCCACTGAACGTAATAAAAAACAAAAATTTCCACGGGCCAAACATTTGTTAAAAGGGAGAAATTTTAAAAAAAGGAAAAAAGCATACTAATGAATAGGCAAACATGGTGCATAGGAGATAGTTTATATATATTATTTTATTATATAAAGGCTAGAAACTGTCCTCCATTTTATTGCATCCGGCCCCTGCCTAACTAAAAATTCATTTTTTATTTTATGCTGGGAAACGAGCGGTCGGCGTAATATCGCCACCAGCTTTCCCTCCAATTTTCAGAGTAGTGCAAACAGCTCGCTGCACCAAGGCAAGAGATAATGTCGAGAGAGAGAAGGTGGCAAAAATGTAGGGAAAATATGGGAGTCATCATGAAAATACCTCTTCCCTGCCCGTCTTCATCATCGTCATTATCATCACAGGAGGCTCATCTGTTTTCATCTTTAAAAGGCAGTGGAGTGAGAAGGGAGGAGAGCACATTCAAGAAAACAGATTGCGTGCCCCATAGCCACATAGTCAAAGGGGAAAAATAGAGAAATATTAGGATGGGATTGTGATGGTCTTGATAAGAAAGAAAAGTACTTTTCTTCTCTCCATTTAACCTTATAAAAGGAAGCTCGCAAAAAAATTCTGTGGGAAGCATGTCAGTGTACCGTGGTGAAAATGATGATGAAGGATTAGTTGGTTTGGGGTGGTGGCTCGCTCTCCCTTTTCATACACAAAAAATTGTCTTAGCTCTCTCACCCAACTCTTGCTTCCATTCAACTTGAAAAAGAAAATGATCCGTTCATAAACAAGAGGGGAAAAGAGAAAACCAGCGAGGGACTAGACTCTCGGCTTTGGCTGCAAATACAAAAGTTGAACTTGAGCGGCTTTTATATACCTATTAGGCTCTAGTAATGAACGAAATTTATATTCCTTAATTTCGATTCTTTGTTGCAATTCCTCATTTCCCGGAAGCCTGAGTTTGGCTCGCTTTTTTTGCGAAAGGGGACAGCGAGCCATGAATGCCTTGGCATTCCATTCAGGACGTGATAACTGTGGAATATAAAAAAGGAGACGAGGAAACAGCTTGCTTAACAATTTAAACTCACTTATTTGCTTCATTTATTCTTTCTTCTTGTCATCGTCGTCATTCTCTCACTGCTCACTGTCTTCGAGAAAAGAGGGGAAGAGGAAGTTACCATGATTCTCATGAACGTATAATGACTACGGATGAATAAAAATGAAGCGGGAGGCGTACCACGAAGAGCGCCCTTTTTCCACGGCACTAGTCACTAAATTTTGCTAACAAAACAAGGCTCATCATCATCAGCCCCATAACTCCATTATTCTTTGAAAAGTCTTTTACAGAAAAAAAAGTTTATTTTCTTTCTCTTTCATCCCAACTATTCTTAAATTAGAATGAATAATAATAAGAAAAATGCAAGTCTCGTTAAAACTTTTTTCTCCACAAAAGGAAGTAAAAGCATTCAAATTTAAATACACACACTCACAGAGAACCAACTTTTTTACTTCCGAATTTGGAGAGTTTTTTGCTGAGTAATGTGTGTACTAGTGTGTCCCTCAGACCGGGATATGAGATAACCATTCTGAAGGGAATGGAAGTTGATGATGACAATAAGAACGGAAAAAACTACCAGTTTGATTGCTTTATAATGGCATTTTACTTGAGATCATGACTGTCACCGAGAACGAGTATTGAAACCATATTATTCCCACTTTTTTTAGCGTGGCGTAGTCGAAGTGTCGTTCTCATTCAAACCGTTTTACCCACACATTTTTTATTTTCTTTGAGGAAAATGCAAGGAATGTGATTCTTTGAAAGTAAATCCAAATCCTATTTTATGAGCTCAATAAAACAAGATCATGGTATAGCCATCATACTTTTCCTCAACTTTCTTGTGATCATCTCCTTCCCAATGAATGGATGGAGAAGAGGGGAAAAATGGTTATTGAATTGCTCTTTCTCTTCATGTCCCATATTTTCCTTTCAACTCTGCCGTTCCAGAGTTGGGATGAGGATGACGGGACGATTATAGAATCGTTTTGGAATTGCAGGCTTTGCGTTTCACAGCACCAACAGCCATTCCCTTTTTAACGCATCATCACCGTCTCAAGAGATACAGCGAAGCGGGGAGATGTGCGTGAAGCGGGTGGAGGAACTCAACCAGAGAGCCGTAACCGTTGCAACGCCCATTTTCCCAGATTCACTGTATTGCATATTAAAATGATCTTTCAATTTCTCACCGGAAAATAACTGCGCTCGTAATAAGAGGTAGATGGGAAACATCGATTCACGACCAAGGTCTTTTGTACTTTTCGGAATTTCATAAAATGGGAATCCCTTTACAGATTGTAATTGCAGGAAGCGTTTCGTCAACCCGCCTGGGTGTGACTAAGTGGCGTGCAACTTTTGGAGGATTTAACGACACCCATTTTTTGTGGGCTACAGACAATGAAGATATTACCCATAAATAGAGTACGATTTCTCTAGACACTAGAAGCAAATACAAAGAGCGGCTCATCTTGGGTGTCACTCGGAGCCCCAGCATCAAGGCTGATCTTTTATTTTACACCGAAACACTTAATAGGTACAACAAAGGATCTCTCGCCGACGTAACTCAACCAGCGCTGGGCAAGAAAATAGTTGATTGCATGAGATAATCCTCTAAATATTTTATCCTGCGCTTTGTGGAAAGATCATTTCTCATATCCTTTCAAACAGAAATGAAAAGGCAGATTTTTTAAAATACAAGAATGCGATTTTATACCTACATACAAGTATATTTTACTTCCATTACATTCTAATTGCAATTTCAATGTCGGTTTTATTCAAGTGTTAGGTAATTTCAGGTAACATACATTACTACCACATACATTCAATCAGAGTAGCATAGCTG
Source organism: Seira sanloemensis (assembly GCA_027743915.1). Taxonomy (NCBI): domain Eukaryota; kingdom Metazoa; phylum Arthropoda; class Collembola; order Entomobryomorpha; family Entomobryidae; genus Seira; species Seira sanloemensis. The sequence goes on from JAHZMY010001077.1 coordinate 5,463, forward strand.
TACTGTTTATCAAAAACTTTTTAAAAAAAAATTTTGTTCCAAAATGTATATTCAGGATTGTCCGATCAATCGCTTTTGTCTGATATATAATTATGTAAACTACTTATATTTTTATATACCTATTATGGTTAAATGTCAGTAGGTCCTTTTAATACACCTACACATGTAACCAAGTACGCGGACGAAAGGCGATGAAAGTCTTTTAGCAGCTCAACACAAAAGTACACACAGCGGGTGTTAGGCTACAAAAGTAATTATGCCCCAACTACAGTCGTCATTAAACACATCTTTGTTATAAGGCTAGAAAAAGCATCGCAAAAAGTCATTACGTCCCTATGGAATACTCCCAGGCATCTTTCCAGTCCACCACGCACGATTCAGCCTGGTTAAAGCTTACGTGGAATTCCGTTAATCTAACAAACGCAGTCAACGCTACATTTACTCCTGCCACCGCCACAACTCACAGCTCTCATAATCATAATCAAAATTTGAAGAGAGGGGAAAATGTCTGGTAATCCCACACATTTCTCTGCTTTATGTGACTAGGTACATATAAGTAAGTATATCTATGATAAAGGTTTATGGAAATCGTGTTCACTCGAGTCCATTGTTTGTCCCCACCACCGTGTTTTCATTGCTTTTGGCCATTTACACGAGAGTCATAGTCATGAGCGGAAGATATATTATGAGTTTACCAACATCCAATTACAGCATTTTTGTACTCGAGAATAATTTTCTCCTCCGTTTTTGTTTCGTTAAAAGAAAATCTCCTCAGGGTGCACCCATATCATCATTCCTCGGGTAATAAAGGACAAAGTACAAAAGCAAATTGAAATTATTTATAATGAAAGGAAAAATATACACCACAGACGAGCCTAAATATCATTAATCTGTCAAGCAACGCTTCCCGCAAAACAAACGAGTGTAAGTGAAGAGAGGCAGACGGCAGTGAGCAGAAATTATCGCAGTCATTTTTGCCGGGATCCCTTCAAGCTTACATAATTTCTCAATCTCTCATTTTTCACTATCATTTACGAACATGGCCACCGTGCAATCCAATTTGTATTTACCTCACTCATTAATTCACTAGAAGAGTGTTGATACTTCCTCTGAAATGGAGTTTTGCCATGAGAAGATCTCAGGCAGAATCGAGAAACGCTCCACTCTTCCATTCCTTTTTCCCCCTACAAAACTAAATTAGCCACATTTTCCAGCGACGTAAAAGTATTAGCAAATGCAATATTTTGTCAGATTGCTCTGTAGACAATGAAGCGTGAGAGGAACAATGTGCTCGACTACCAATTTTATCGTGTGTGTGGTCTTTTATCGAGATGTCACACTGGTTTCGCAACACTAGCCGCAGACAAAAAGGGAGCTCTTAAACTGCCTGTCGCTCACTCCAAATCCCAAATTGCGAAGCATTAGTAAAGCGGACAACATCTGGCCATTTTGTCCCACTTAATTCCAAGTTAATCCCCCGCTCCCCTTTCACACGCCCAACGCCTATTCCAACGGACATTATTCAAATATCATTTTGATCGCGGAGGAAGACTAAGTATTTATCTAAAGAAAACGCTGATGGACGCCCAGGAAATCCCAAAAGGCAACAAGAGCACATACTTACAGACAAACATTTATCCACTTTGTCACATTTCAAATGTCCGATTGGAAAAGGAGAGATATTGGGATGTGGACTTTCTCCTTGGAGAGGACTAATGCACTTGTAATAAACAAGCATGGACAGAAAGGATATCAAGTTGGGTGAGGCTTTCTCCTGGGGCAAACTGGAAATAAACTCACAATTCCTCCCAGATGAGCTGAAGCTGTGAGTGTATCATCATGATCATAATGTGTATCGTCCTTAGCCCAATTTAGAAGAAGTACTGCGCGTACATACGTACTGATGCACTTTCATTTTTATTGCCCTTCAGGTAGAGAGGCAAGTGCTTAGGTGAGATTATCCCTATTTTCTTTTGGTTTTAAAGCATTCTCAAAAACTTTAGGGTTATCGATCCTTCAACTTGGAAAGTCGGAGTATTTCAGCCTAAACAAAGGCGTATTATCTTGAGAGTTGAATGTATGTGTATATATATAAGGGGAGTGCTGGTACGAGTCCTTTGGGAAATTCATTGTTGTTACTTGCTTTATGCTCGGAGCAGAAAGTACTCTGTAGAGTACCTATGTGAATTACATACATCAATTTTCAGATGGCAGATTTACTCCCAAAATATGTATGCAGGAGAGGAGAAATATACTCATTTTTATCTGCAATACTTTCTGGAAAAAGAGCTAATATTGCGCAGTATTTCTGGGAAACGTTTTGTGCCATTTGAGGTCAAAATTATCTTACGGCTTGCCGAGCAATTTCCTTTTCAAAGAGTGATTGTCAGAAACAACAGCAATTCTTGGAGAGCACACTCACACTCTCGCCATGAACTAAAATTGTTTTACGTAAATACAGAAGCAACTGCGCAATACACATGTAAATAAATATTTAGCTGTGGCTTTACTTTCAAGCTGAGAAAGTTTTCCACCTTTTGAATGACTTTCACTCACAAATTCTGAAAATCCATTTTCCATTATTTGCATACCTGCTTTCCCCTCCTTGGCAAGTCAAGGTGGAACTACTTTAGACACACGCAGACATGCTTGAATCAGACAGAATGAAATCAAAGTGTTACAAATTTCAGGACTAAGATGATAAATCGGCTTGCAGCATATGAAGCAAATGTGTTCATCCTTGAGCCTGGAAAGCTCATCAAATTCACTTTCGCCTGTCAAATGGCAGAGTGCACAGTGACGTTAGTTTTCCCCTCAACCACGTCCTTCCTAATACTAATGTCCATTTGACAAAGTTTCCTTGATTGACAATGACAGTGCCTTTTGAGTAAGTGAGTTTCGTGTATTTCCATACTCTGACACATTTCCGGCCGTAAATATGACGCCAAGGTATTTTAGTCAAACGAGGCTGAAAATTGTACGCGGTGAGCTAAGTGAATCGAGACGACTTGTCTACTTCTTTTTCGAAATGAGTCGGCCAACCACTTAGACATTACTTTTCTTCGCCCTCCACGTAGTAAGTACATCCGCCAGCTCCCTACATTCCAAGAGAGATAGAGCAGAGTCAAGGATGAAACAACAAAGAAATAAAGTATCGCTCTGAGTGAGTATTAGGGTTTCATTTGAAAACTCGATACGTTTCACACAAACAGCATCACACATACTGTAAATACGATGGAAGAAGGAAGTCAGTTCAATTTCTTCGTTTCTGTGGATCCTCCACTAACGACGGCAATGATGATGATGATGGGCATCGTGGTTCTTGTGGTTTTAAATATCAAGCCTCTATCAGGAAGGGAGCACACACACACACATCCGAGTAACTTTGCCTTCACGCAAGCCTTCTGATCAAATAAAGTGAGTGGAGGGATCTGACATCCTCCAGCAAAATATAAAAATATAGGTATGAAATTGATGAGAGAAGAAGAAGCTCGAGTATTAATATGATACAGGTGTGATCATGCCTACACATAACTTGAACAAACTTGTAATTCTCCCATTCTTCTAATATTACGAGTGAGAGAAGTCGGAGCAACTTTTCTCTTTATCTTATCTCTTCCAGGAGAAAACAAAAGCTGGAGGAATTTTGCCTCATTCTTGAATACAAGTTGGTTTTGTAGACTTAAGACAACTTTCTTTTCTTTCCTTCTTAAGCGTATTAAAGCCGTTTGTGGCGATGGGGGAATCAGAGGGCGAGAGCCTCCCGTTTTTCCTTAAGCTTTGTTTCCCTACAACACAGCTTTCGCGTATAGTCACCGTAAGGAATCATGAAGCGATCAACGGAGCAGCGGGTGAAGGAGGGCAGCAACGACAAACTGCGTGCTGGAGCCTTCACTCCAGCCGCGCATTCTCCACAACTTTCCTCTGGCATTCCGTCTTCGCATCCCCTTTCCATGGCTGGGCTGTATCGCGGTCGTCATCGTCAAGACGAGCTGTGTCACGTTTTTCTTTATCGGTTGGAAATGCAAAAGTGAGATTCAGGATACAGCAAAGAGATACATACCTAATATTTTTGTGATATCGGTGAGCAGAGCGGAAACAGCAGCAGGACAAGAGCTTCAGGCCAAGATTACTTGAAGTAATGGAAAAAATGAGAAGGAGAGAGAGGAAATAAGTCGACATTGCATAAATTCGGCGAGCTCCCAAGGGAGCGCACATATCTGAAAATTTTGTGCCGTACACTGAAACCAACTCACTCTCTCACTTTTCTTCAAAAAACGAAGTCCTATAGCCAAGAAGCCAGTCGCGTTTCCAAACCGCCACCAACTTACAAATTCCTTTCGTGGAACTTACCCTTTGCCCATTCACTTATGCAGATTCAAGCATCATATCAGCAGCATTACGAAAGGAGGAAACGTCGACTTTCCAAAATAGCAATTGACTTTACATGCCTTTTTATACACCTCCGCTCAGCTCTTCTCGCTTTCGCCTCTTTTTTTTCTTTGCCCGAAGATTCACTTCCTCGAGAAACGGGTCCGCGTGTGTGTAGGACCGCAACTTGGCGGTAGTTGGAAAAGTGAGGGAGTAGTACTACATGGAAAAAGAATGTTTCTCCTTTCCAACCAAAAGTGTATTCCACCCAACATTTCTTCTTGAGCCAACTCAAAGAATTTTTACTATCACTTTTACTTTCCAAAAAACGCGACGGGCAAAATAAAAGGTTTTTTTAAAAGAAAATGAGAGCGCATCTTTCCCCAGCAACTTTTAATTAGAAAAAAGGGTAATAAGGTAAGTAAGTCGGAAGAAGGCGGATAGCGATTTGCTCTTTTTATTTGCAATCAGTGTAACCTACTTGTTACTTTTTATGGGCTGTAACATTACATTTCGCTGGGACGGGATGACGTGCATCACTATCATCATCAGGAAAAAGTAAAAGTACATAGTGCCCCAGTACATACTTTCTTTACTCGTCCAAACTCACACACACAACTTGTCCATCCATTGCAAGGGGAAGTGGAACATTGTGTGCAATGTCAAGAGCGTACAAAAAAGACGGAAAATGAGAAGGGGAAACTCGGAAAGTGTAGGACGTGCGAAAAGAGGAGAAAAGGAATAAATGTCATGACATGACACATAACATAAATGAATGGGGAAACTGGGATGGGTGCCCTGTACGTGTCCAATAATACATAACAAAGGAAGAGAAAGGAGAGAGTTGGAGAGACGGAACATGGAAATGGGGGAAAATTGCGTAGGGCAAAAAAATGGTATGCCTTCATCGCCAAAAATAACTATTGCAGATGTTATATAGCAGCATCTACATCCCTTTCTAGCTGGAGCATACTAATCATTCACGCTTCGGAGGAGCTACACTTCTTTATAACTAAATCAACGGACACAATGACCTTGTACTCCTACAACACAACATCAACAAAAGTTACACGTCACGTACTTTGGCTCGAAAGAACAAAAAAGAACTTTACATAATGCAAACTTGTCCTTTAATCTTTAAACCGCGTGCCGCGCTTTTCGTCTTCTTTCGTGATCCTTTCCAAGTCCGCAGGGAACCTGCGAGGTTTGATTTTGTGTCTTTTTCAACTTATTTTAAAAGTGTAAAAGGATCAATGGGAAGCAATTGTATTATTTACTGCAAGCAATCTAATGAAGTACACGAGTTAACTTTTTTTAAATTACGTAAAATCTGAACTGCCTATCACCGTCTGGACTGTGAGCTAATATTTACGAATGACAACAAAGGATTTTGAAATTATGTTGGTAACAAGTATGTACATTGCAAATAACTACACATGGCTGAAGTAAAGTAGAAACTCTGGATGAACGCTATGTGAAGGAAACTCGTGGCACTTTTACTACATTATGTACGACGCTCCATTTAACAATATAATTTAAGCTAAATGATAAATATAGTCATACACTATCCATCTCCTATTCAGAAAAGTTCATTTGTTCATGTAATGCTTGGGATTGGCAAACAACAACACATAGTTTAATTACTTACATATTTTTAATTAACTACCTAAGTGTCTTGCAATCATTTAAAAATACAAAATCAGTCAATAAAAGTCAGTAGCTTACTGCATTCAAACTGCTCCTCTTCTCCTTTCGCTCTTTTTTTAAAGAGGCTCTGTTCTGTTCCCCTACTCACAGTACTAGCAAGGGAACATCCTTATCTCATTTAAGCATTACAATTTTCGTCATCTCTCTCCGAGGGAAATGTGAAGGGCGTAAAAAGTAAAGCCAGAACCGAATAAGACCTAACAATACAGCTATTCAGCCATACATGCTTACACGTAAGCCTACGTCAATTCTAACGTAATTAAAAAATCAAGTAATTTTTTGCCATGTTTGTCTTATTTAATCACAAAAACAAACTTGTTTCATTGCATGCTCCATGTGCTGGCTTTGCAAAAGAATAATAGATTTGAGTGTACGCGGAAGGGAAAGTCGGTGGCGTGTAAGGAAACCGTACTTTTGTAATTTGTTCCTTGAGCCTTTAACCCAAGAATGGTATAAGGTCAACAAGCAAAAAAAGCGGGGTAAAACGTCTGTGAAAGAAATGCGTTATAGAATGGCCTTGCAGAAAACCGGGGAAAATGTTCAGCTTAATATATTATTTAGAAAGTTGGAAAAGTAAATATTTAGGTATGGACCGTGCACAGAACTCAGTCACTCACAGTGGCATGAATGAATGAGAGTTTATTTTGCGGCTTCTTTCTTTCCTCCTCACTACAGCATTTTTTGAGATTGTATGGCCCTGTTCAAATTGAACAAGTAGCAAGTTAACAAGCAGGTCTTATCCTTGTTTAGGGATACATAAAAGGTTCCCGTGTACCGGAACACCAACTTCTTTCATAACCATTTTCTCATTTAAAAATGTGTATGGGAATGAAACGTATTGAGGCAAGAAAATTGCATGACTCCACCTTGTACACAATGCGAGGTGGAAATAAGGCAAGTCTCCCTCCAGACCGAGGCAATACCTCTTTTTCTTTCTCTGACTTGGCCAAGATTTATGCTGTCATTCAACAACGTGTCTACAACTGCACACTTATTAAAGCTGGAGGAGGAATGGAAAATCCTTGGTTCAGATATTTTTCTACGT